>JARWLF010001650.1:0-10566 GCA_029853055.1 Scenedesmus sp. KT-U | reverse complement strand
TTGAGCAGTCAGGGAACCACTTGGTCATGTCAAAGCCAGAGTCCTTGGCATCCTTGCAGCAGTAGTCAAAGTCCTCCCATGATGTGGCATCAGCAAGGTCATAGTCCTGCCGCAGTTCGGAACAATGTGCAGACAACAGCAAGTCCAGCCACGTATGAAGCTTGCACGACCGCATATCGACACCAACATCCAATCACAACGTATCTGACGCAATCAATAAGCAATTTGCTTTTAAAGCAGAGAATGCATAGTCCAGTATATGCGGCATAGTTAAAGCCGCTTTGACAGAGGCTCTGTCAGCCACCACAGCGGACACTGAATGCACAAGGAGTCAAGTCACGGCATGTCTACCAATTGCTGTCTCTGCTAACACAATCATTGGCTTGCCTGGACTGCACTCAGAGTATGGTTGAGTACCAACACCAACATGAGATCTATACACGAATCATATCACATTAGATCTATACACATATCATAACCCACTCACCCCTTTGTCACATGAGAAGTCAGGCTCAGTAGGTATGGGCTCAGGAGTCGGTGCAGGAGGCTCGGGCTCTGGTTCAGGTTCTGGTTCTGGCTCCGATGGTTCTGGTTCTGGTGGTTGAGGATGTGGTGCCGGTGGAGGCGGATTTGGTGGCGGTGGTGTAGTATCGTCTTGCTTGTAGTCCTCTGTATCATCGTCTTCATATGACTTATCTGAATCATCAGGGGGAGGGGTGGGTGTGGGTGTAGGGGTTGGTGGCGGCGGTCTTGGGGCTGGTGCTGGTGGTGATGTTGGAATCAGTGGTGGTGCTGGTGGTGGTGGTGGCTGCAACAGAAACATGTCAAACAACAGCAGCGTGTGGCAGCTTGTCGCAACATGCCGCCGCCTGCAAGGACTACTCAGTCAACTTACCACAGGTGTTGGTGGAGCTGGAGTGGCATCCTTCTCCCCGTCACCATCAGCAGCAGAAGCTCTGTCATATGATGATCCATCAGTCGCTGATGTATTTGGTGTCGCTGCTGTAGATGCTGCTGCTGCTGTTTGACCACTTGTTGGATCGGTTGCTGCAGATGGAGCAGGATATGCACCTGAAGCTGTTGCAGTAGAGCTATTGCCAGCAGCAGCTGCAGTATCGGGAGTGCCACTGGCACTTGTGCTAGCTGCGTCATCACTGCCAGTCTGAGATGAAATCTCGGTTCTGCTTCTATTGATAGATTCACTGCTGCTGATTCCGCTGCTAGCACCGTCTGTACTGCCAGCTGCTCCTGTACTGTCAGTATTGTCAGCAGTACTAATGCCTGCTGATGCTGTAGCAGATGCAGCATCCGGTGCTGACGACTGCACTGCTGGGGAAGTAGCCTGAGGCAGTAGTGGCTCAACAACAAAGGATGTTGCATCTGTTACTCTATCTGTACTGGTTTCTAGGGTCAGTTGCAGGTCATAACTCCCTGGTGGAAGTGTGACCAAGACTTGGTCTCCTTCAGCCCTTTTTGTGAACCCATCTGTGCCTGTGATTGACCAGGTGTATGATTTGATAGTGCTTCCCAAACTTGCTGATGATTTTGAGCCGTCCAGATCTATATCTGCGCCGCCTTCATTGGGCGATGGGAAGTGTTGATGTGGCTGCGGTTTACTAATGACGGCTGTAGATGACGTCATACCTCCGATCCAGTCAACTGCAGCTGCTGCTTCTTGCAATGCTGCTGGTTTACGACCAGCGTCTGCTGCTGTTGTTGCTGCCGCAACTGCTGGCAGTGGTGGTTTTGACCTGGGCTCCTTTGCTTTCCTGCCCTGTTCCTGCAACACTCTTGTTGGCTTCTGGTACGCGTAATGCTCACTATTAGCTGTGGCTTGGGCGTATCGCGGCTGCTGGCGCTGGAGCTGACGGGCTGTTGCACACCCAAGTTTCCAGTTTTGACAGCTTTGCCTGGATGCAGACAGCCACCTGGCTGACTGCGCAAAGCCAGAAGTCACTGCCAGCAGTAGCAGTACGAGAACGTGCCTGGGCATTGTGAATGCTTTATTACTACAAACGTGCTGTCCGCTATGTACGACGAGCATACCAGGTACTGTTGTCCTTCGCTCCCAAGCCAACCCCCGATATCACCACCCCCAGACATAAACAACGCCTGCAGCTAGAGAGGCTTGCATATGTTGGGGAACAGAAGGTGATAACTCGCACTTGCCCGCTTCCGATCAATCAGCTGAGTGTGACATTACACTTACCGCCCTTATCATCAGCCGGCGAACAGAGTGTCATGCATTTGCTGCAAGAGCATGTCACCAAATACAGCTGTATCAGACTCTTGGTTTCAGATGCGATCGTACACTTTTCGCGTGGAGATACATGGTCGCTGCAACCGTCCACTGCGAGCCAATGACGCCTTGAAAGCCACTGCTGCAGCACAAAGCACACTGCGCAGCGGGCGCTAACAAGCTGGTCACCGCATGCATACTTATGTATATCAATGTGTGTGTTGGGTGCCGAGAATAATCCATGTAACTTGCGCCAGCATGCGAGCCACTGACGGGATGCTGTCAAAACCCAGTCAGAAAACTGATGTCAGAAAGCCCACAGTGACACAGGCCGCAGCGCCTTGAGCAGCCGGGATCATGTGGGTCTGCTACCACCACAGACATCTGGTACAGACAGCCCACTGATTTGCCAGTGCACAGTAATCAGGTTCCCATGGGGTGAGGTGATATAAGAAGCCATTAGCTGCTCGTGCAACATACGTACACACCCACAAGTGGAAAGACGAGGCTGGTACAGGGTGATCTGTAGAACTGTTGATCCACAAAACACAGGAACAGTTGATCAACTGTGAGCAACGATAGTGAACTGCTTGCCCAAACCATTTGCTGCATCTGCATCACCTGAAAATGCAGTACATGCCCAGACACCGGCACCAGAATCAAGTCCACACTGCAGCTGTGTCTACATAACAATGTATGCACAGCTGTCGCTGCTGCTGCTGCTGCTCGATTTGTGACTGCTGCTGCCGCTGCTGCGTGAATGACTATGCTGCTGCACTTTTCCCCTTTCCCTTTGGCATCTTCTTTCCCTCATCAGCAATGTCCTTCTTGCTGTAGTAGTGAGGAGCAATCTCCACCAGCCACTCAGGCTTTATCTCAGATACCTGACAGCAGACAACACAACAACAAGTCACATACACATGATAACATATTACCTGTTGGCCAACAGTGTATAAGATGCTGTACGGATTGTGCACACGACTGTCAAACCAGCAACATTGTTGTCAGATTCCCTGTTCGTACAGCCAGCCCAATTAAAGTGTTCAGAGCCATGACTCACTGTCCTCATGAACTCCTTGCTTGTGAGCACCAACTCGTGATAGATCACCCAACGAGGCAGCACCTCCTTGCTGAGACTGCTGCCCGGATGTATTGCTACTGCTGTTGGGTTCTTGATGGTGCGGTAACTGCCGTCTCGCTGTAGCCTGGCACAGTGGTAGAAGTACCCGGCTGCTATGGACTTCTTGATCGCATCTGTGTTGTAATCAACAAGCAGATCACCAGACTGTCAGAGTTATATCTGTGGTTAAGACACACTAATCAAGCTTCAACCTGCGGCTACAGTGGGTCACTGACAGCAAGCAACACAGGCAAGAGTTAACTAGTGTTCAGATTCCAACCCAGCTCACCATGATTCTCCGCGTCAGAGACCAGTTCTATTTCTACTCTCTCCATAAGATTGACTAGTTGGTCTCTGATGTCCCGAGCTCGCTTCATACTTCGCAGCTGAACATAGTTCTCATAACAAAACTGACTGCTGAAGTCGGATTCAGCCCAACCCTGAAGATGCACAACAGCAAGACTTGTCCTTGGGTGCTTAGTAGTGCAAGTACAGTGATGACCGCAGAAGGTGGTACCTATCAGCCAGGTATGGTATATGGAAGCCAGAACAATCTGTCAACGAGCAGCATCCATGATTCGGGTCACAGGAAACATAGCACTGAGTGTTGTCTCCCACCTGATACACTTGTAGCAGCTGTATATGATCACCAACATTGCCTCTGCTGAAAGCTCTGTGCGCGTTCTCAGCATGCACTGCCTTGTCCTTTGGCTTGTAGAACACTGAGCTGCCGATCGACACCATGGCACATATAGTGGAGACCTCCTCGGATACCTGTTGACAGGAATCAAAGACAAAGCAATGAGTCACAACATCAATCACATACAATCTGTCAAGGACGTTGTGTTCTCGCCTGCAGCACCTATGAGTCACGCTTGAAATGTAATGGTTTGTCTTTCCTCTGATTGCGGCCTTCATGTGAGGTGAGACAGCCATCAGTCACTGTGTCTAGTCACCTACCTTGTACTTTTCACTTGCCAGCAGTGCTTTACTGAGCATTGGGTCCAGAGGGAACTCAGCCATACGGCGACCCAACTTGGTGAGCTCACCCTTGTCATTCAGAGCACCCAAGGCGTACAACTGCGACACAGTAAGATGCACATCAGAGTCAGAGAAGTATTTGAACACTCAGCAGATGGAGCACCCACACTCAGTGACAGAGGTGACTGGCAGAGCCCGAAGTTCGTTTTGGCACAGGGCAGCCATAGATGCATAAGGTCTCAACTCGAGGTCTCTCAGGCAGGCTGCCGCTCTGTGGTTTGGCGTTCTTCTTGCTGGAGTGCCTGGTGGTATGTCTCTCTATATCCTGTCAACTTGATTGTACAGCGAGTCTCACAGCTGTGGCTTGGGAATTTTAGAGGAAAAGCTCAACAGGCATGCAGGCACAGCATAACTCTCGCTACTCTACTGTATGCTGCATTGTATCTGCTGGAGCTACTGCTCTAAGTGTCATATGACACAGCTGCCTTTTTGTGCGTCAATTACTGGCAAGGTGGGTTGTACCACTCAACAGTGTCTGAGTGGGGCAGCTCCACCCCGCCAACAAGTGAGAGACAGAAGAAAAGCTACATGCGATGCATGCTCTGATTCAGCATCTTTTGAATACTCTGCACACACATGCTGAAAAAGCGCCTTCAAACTGCTGCTCTGATACCAACCTGTTCCAGAGCTCTGAGCAGTGCCTCAGCAGGTGGTGGGTCCATGAAGTCAAAGTTGACCAGATCATGAATACCCAAACTCTTCAACAGTAGTACTACATTGGCAAGGTTGGTACGCTGGATCTCTGGTGTTGTGTTGTCATCCATCTCATGCTGCAAGACAAAACACGCATCAGCATATGTCACCTAAACTGGTTGAGTTGGTTACCTGCGGCAGACATCATGCAAACTTGTGCACCATGTCTTGGTAGTATGCTGACAAGAGTATAAAACGGGTCCTCAGGGCCTTGTAAGAAGCTTACAGCACCACACATAACCCACCTCAAATGCATATGCTGTGTATACCCTGAAACATTTGCCAGGTGCTGTTCTTCCTGCTCGTCCAGCTCTCTGCATGGCACTGGCCTTACTGATAGGAGCCACCAACAGACTCTCCATACCACTGTCATGCAGCAGAGGGCACAAGAAGCCACAGAGCAGACACAAGCACACATGACACGCTGTGGGTCTTGCACCAACAACATCAGAGCCGTCAGCATGGTTGCAGCATCGTCCAGCGACAGCTACAATACAGCATCAGGCATAACACTCGCATGAACCTCATTTGCCAATATGTTTGTGTCCTCTCCTTGTTCACAAACAGCTTTGCCATGCTATGTGTCCCGACTGCAGTCCCTCGGGGAGTAGCAGCAGGTGGACACATAGTAAGCCAAGAGGCATGTGCGTAACCCATCACAGCACAAGAAAAGTGTTTGCGTGCTTGTTGTAGGTTCTGCATGCATGCATTGCCTGGTCATCAATCATCTGGAGATACACTTACGTTCTTGGGTTATATTCGTTCTGTTTAGCAAACCCTGGGTCCACCACATATCTGATGCCGTCAATGGTCAGACTTGTCTCCGCAATGTTTGTTGCCAGGACAACCTTACGAGCGCCTTCAGGAGTGGGCTCAAAGATCTTGGCCTGTAGCACGTACAATGGCAGAAAATGCTCACCTCGGAAATGGATGCTACGAAAACTTCAAACTGAACTGGCAGGTTGAGACCTTTTGTGATACACAGCACTTGTAAGCATGAAAAGCGGCACAAGACAGCATTACTGGTTCATACGGGTGACATAATGCTAGCCATCACCTGTAGTTCAGATGGCAGGTTGGCATATATAGGTGCAATGATGAGCTCAGCTATTCTTGTACCAAGTCCCCGAGTACGAGTCTTGAGCAACTCCTCAGCAGCCTCAATCTCTTCCTGCAACAACATGCAGTATACACGCAGCACAATCCTCAGCAGTTCTAACCATGTAGACTACAGCACTACACATCAAGGTGATACTATAGCTTCATGAGGCATACTACTCAGCAGCGTACATGGAACTGCGATAAGTAAGACAGAATGCAACAAAGTCTGTATTAGCAGCCCCCGCCCGTCTCACCTGTCCTGTGAGGAAGACCAGCACATCACCGGCTGGTTCACTGATGTGGATCTTGAGCACTGTGGAGATACACGCGTCAATGTAGTCGGCCTCTGGGGCCTTACTGTACAAGATGTCAACAGGATACCTGCAATACGATGAATACCAGTGAGAGCAGTCTCCCTTGCAGAAAGTATTTCTTGCTGCAGCAACAGATGCAAACAATCTTTGATTACGAAGGCAATGCAAACAAAGACACGCAGTACTCACCGTCTTCCAGGGATCTTGAATATGGGTGCGTAGTCAAAGTAGTCACTGAACTTCTCAGCATCAAGTGTGGCACTACTGATCAGCAGCTTCAGGTCTGGTCTGAAGCGAGCAATGTCCTTCACGAGGCCGAAGAGGACATCAGTAGACAGAGTGCGCTCGTGAGCCTCATCAATCATCATCACACTGCAAGTAACACACACACGACGACACATGACGTCATAATGGTGGGTGCATCATGGTGAACAAGAAGGCAGTGAGTAGAATTTCGTCCAATGCAGCAATTCAGGCATCCGAACAGGATCAAGATGGTCTATCAAGTCTATCGAGTCTATTGACCAGCCAGCGAGTCAGTTGTACCTGTAGCCGGCTAAGTCAGGTTCACCCAGAAACTCTCTGAGCAACATTCCATCAGTCATGTACTTGATGATGGTCTTGTCAGAGGTACAGTCCTCAAAACGGATGGAGTAGCCAACCTGCAAGAGTACCGCAACACAACCAGCTTAGCTAGCAGTCTGCATACCAACAACATATCATTCATCAGAGACAGTGCTGACAGCAACATGCCATCTAGACACAAATGCCTGCTGTAATGCTGACAATTGTATGTTACAGCGCTCCATAGCAGCTATCACCAGCTCACACGTACCTCATTGCCCAGTTTGACTCCCATTTCTTGAGCCACACGAGCACTGACACTCATTGCAGCAACACGACGAGGCTGTGTACAACCAATCTTGCCTAACTTGCTGTAGCCTGCTTCATGAAGGTACTGAGGCACCTGGGAACACCGCAGCAAGACGGCCCAGCAGCCAATTGAGAACTTGAGATCTGTGTCTGGTTCTTTGCTACACATGCCAAGTGAACACAGCCATGTCACAAGAGCAGGTAAAGAGTGAAGCAGTGAGCTAAATCATTAACACCTGTGTTGTCTTTCCAGCGCCTGTCTCTGCCACCAGGATCAGAATCTGATGTTGCTCCACAGCCGCCAGCAGCTCATCTCTGTACGGATAGATAGGCAAGCTTGCTCTCTCCTCTGCCATACGAGCACGCTCAGATTCTATGGCAGCTAACTTGGCTTTCTGAGCTTTCTCACGAGCACTGCCAGCTTCATAGTCCTCTATGAGCTCTCCAGCCATCACCTCATTCTGTAGCAACGGAAACATTGGAGTCGATGATCTATCCATGCACATACTCACCATGCGAACATAGATCATGGCTTCCAGGCCTGACTCTCATATACAACAGCCATGCAACAACCCAACAACAAATGCAGATTGGTGCAACAAGAAAGTTCAACTTCCCGGTGTACCCTTACCTTGACATACTCTATACTATCCTCAAACAGGTACTCATACTTTTCAGCCTCCTTAGCAGCCGCCTCTGCCAGCACCTCCCTATTCCCCACGCCCAGCCTCGTCCGCTGCATCTGCTCCTTCTCCCACTTCTCCTGTTCTGCACCTGGTTGTGCATCAGCCAGCTCTGAGGGGTCTGGCTTGTAGCGCTCCAGGGCAACTTTGTACCGCGACTCGCGGGTCTCAGGCGCATCTAAGGCGAAACACGTTGCAGTTGAGTGCAGGATAAGCATTTCATTTGCAGCATACATGTGGGGTTGGTTAGAGCTGTGCAGGATGAGCATCTGCAGCAGCAAAGGGTGCAAGACAAGCCTCAGAACCAGAGGTGCGACCTTGTTGTGCAACAGCTGCTGCAACAGGACCACTAGTATCAGCTGAATGTTGCTACACGCAATCAGCAGCCAGTATCCTACCATAGTTTGTTGGCAGTGAGTACCCATCATCCACTACAGCTTCCAATGCTTTCTTTCTCTCCACAGCAAGGTCATACACCCGCTGTTTGTATGCCAGGTCAGCTTTCTCCCTGGCTGTGAGCTCAACACCATCAAACAAGTACCTGCAGGACAGCAGACAGTCGAGATGAAATCCTTGCTCCTTTAAGGTATTGCACAACTGCTGGCAAGATTCTATTACTGTATAGCACATAATGATCTGTGTTTGCTGCCAGGAGGAGCAGCTTGAACAGGTTGTTTGCCTGTGGCTGATGTTGTAAGAGTGTAGAATCATAGATATAAAGAAGATACAGAAGCACAGAACATCATATGAGGACTGCATGTGGCGCCCGTGATATACTTGGTGCCCGTGCAGACAACAGCCTCACTTTGCATCTTCCAACTCATCCTTCAACTCCTGCAATTTCTGCTCCTCACGCTTCTTGAGATACTCTTGTCTACTGACATCACGCAACATGGGAACAAACTCCTCTCTATCTGCTTCACCATCTGCATGTACACCCAGCAACGGACAGATACCAACCGATGATGATCACCAGTTGCTGCATATTGATGTCATGCTCATTGGAAAAGGATGCACCACAACTTCTGCAGATGCATCATCACGGCTGTGCATCCTGGCATTGGCCGGTACTTGCATCTTGAGGCAGCAGCTGCGTGCTAAATCAGATCTGTGACCCCCACCTAGTAGTGCATCCCCCATGGCCCGTCTCTCCTTATCCTTGTTTCCCTCCTTCCAGCCCTTCTTGGCGGTCCTGGCCTCATCACGCTCACGTAGCCTGCAGGATATCACATTAATGGTGGAGGGACAAGAGGAAGCTCACTCATCATTGATGCATGTAGCTGTAGGGTATTAAAGATGATGATGTAGCTGAAGCTGTCACTGAATCAGACACCTGATGATGCCCTGTTTGCTCGCTGCAGGACAGCCTGACCAGGACCTTGTCAACTGCAGCTGCTGCTACAATGAGTCTGTGATAATGCTTCCAGAATGTGAATTACTAGAATGGCCTGTAGACCGTAGCTTGATAGCTACAGCAGCCCACTGCTTGGCTAGGTGGCTCTTTTAGCCAGGAGGCTGCTGGTGAACTGCGGTCTTACAGTCCGCTGCTGTTGCTTGAGGCTGCGAACCAAATGCATGCAGTTGACTACAGCAGAGGCTAGCATGGGATGCACTGCATGTGGGAAGTATCTTCGAGTGACTGCTCAGACATACCTCTGTTCAAACTCCTCTTTCTCTCTCTGGTCCTTCTCTCGCTGTGCTTCTTCCTCTGCTTCACGACGAGCTGCTTCTTCTGCTGCTGATCTGGCTGACCTATCCCTATCCTCATCTTCGTCTTCCTCCCATTTCCGTTTCTTGCGCTGCTGTTGTTGAGCCAAGAGGCCTGCTGTTTGCTCATCATCTGCAAGCCCATCCCGCGCAGTACGTATATGCTGCCTATGCTGCTTCCGAGAGCCAGCATCTGCTTGCTCCTGCTGCTGCTTCTCATGCTGCCTTTCATGTTTGCTAGAAGACGATTTTGAAGGTTTGCTGCTTGGTGCTTCAGGTTGGTCTTCAGCATCATCCTCATCGTCTAGGAGACCATATGCTCTGTTGCGCTTGACCAACTGCCGAGCTTGCTGGTGCTGAAGCTGCTGCTGCGATGGTTTGCTGCCTGAGCGCGGCAGTCGCGACAGCAGACCCTCTGCAAAAGAGTGAGCACTGCTGTCTACTGGGATGCCTAGGGATGAGAAGGATTTGAGCAGGCTGCCGGTATCTTTGGCCTTCTTCGCACTAGCCAACAGGAAGTCAGCAACTGTTTTGTCACTATAACCCACTATGATGTGCAACTGATCGGATACCCAGTGCCTGCAGCGCAGACAGGAGGGGTTTCAACTCAGCAGCACAGTCAGGCTGCACAACACTGAGCTGAAGCTACCTGAACCACTGGCAACAATCGCACAAGTATCATTTGCTTGCCTTTTCGAAACATCATACCGCAATATCTGTCGCATGCACAGCCACACACCTGAGTTCTTTGTCCGAAGCCATCGGTACTGCTGTGCGACCACTACACAGGCACCG
>JARWLF010001647.1:0-17291 GCA_029853055.1 Scenedesmus sp. KT-U | reverse complement strand
GCATAACCACCGCTGCCGCCGCTGCCATGAGCAGCACCACCACCGCTGCCGCCACCGCTGCCTCCACCAGAGCCTCCGGATGAAGGTGGCTTGGTCAGTAGCTTCCTAACATACTCATCTGACTCAGCCCTTACTGCTACGGCACAGCAAAGGAGCATTGCAGCCATGGTGGCTGCAAGAAGTGATCTGCTTCTTGCCATCTTAAACAGCCTGCAGTGTGGCAGACGCATCAGCAGTGTTTGCCGCATTAGCAGCGGTGAAATGTCAGGTACAAGCAGCTGGGTGGAGTATGTATCTGGTGTCACATAGTGGTGGCCACTAGCTAGCCTAATGTAGGCAACCTTGCTGCATCAACTGGCTGGTATCCACAGGATTAAGTCTTCCAATTCACGTGATCTGATCTAATTCAGTGCCAAGCAAAGATGCTGCGCTAGCTGCTCTTTGTGTGATGCCTTTGACTCTGGAGCTGTTCATGTACCTTATCAGCACCTTACACCAACACCACAGCACATTGTGTGCCGCAGGCAGTGTGTCCACTGCCCTGCCTGTCGGACTGTTGCTGGACTGAAATCCTTGAAACAGATGCAGCAGAGGGCTGCATCACGTCTAAGCCAACCATACGTACCGGACTAACTCACCTAGAACAACAACACTTTGGAGTATGATTTTTCACCAACTGATGATACTTGCCCTAAGAGTGCACTCCCTGCATGGACAGCAAACCAAGGAGTTGAAGACAGTGGTAGCAGTGCGGGTTACATTGGATCGGTAGCACAACATCAATCCACAATCTGCGTGTGGTGGTGGCTGTAGGCCCGGCTGCCTGAGCTTGGTACATATGATCGTACGTTAGGATAAGCAAGGCAGCCGTTGTCGAATAAACAATGCTTCAAACCAACAGCGCATGTTGGATGCGAGGACTCGGTCGCAGTGCTGCGGCTTTTAACAAGATGACGTCAAACTTACCGGCAACGGACGGTTCCAGGTCCGTCCGACTTGATCAGCTTGGCATCATACGTATCACTGTTATTCATTCCTAGCTTCTGTGCTTATATACGCATATGTTACAAGTTCGTAAGACACAATAGTCGTGCAACAACACGACAGGGTGACTTGTAGGACACGATGTGTGCGTTCTCACACGGCGGCATACGCACGTGCACGTGGCACGAACCTCGGCTGCTGGCGTTGACGTTAACGCTGCGCTGGCCATGCTGAATGGCACAATGTGACACCAATAGCTAGCACTGCGCAAGGTGTTGATCATATTCTGCGGAGCCTGGTGGCGGCAATCTGGGCAGTGACCGATGGGGGCTTCGCTGAGACCTTCCAAGAACGGTTCTTGGCAACTTGCCGGGTGCGAGGCTCGGAGTTGACGGCGTGGCTGGTTGGGTCTGTGCGGCAGCTGCAAGGCAAGAACTTGGGTCACAAGGGGTGTGAGGGATGCGTGACCAGAGGTTATGGTCTGCTTTGGAACCCTGCCTTACACTGCCTTGGGCTCAATCAACAACAGTCACATCACATAATTTGCAATGGCAGTATTGCTATGGCTGATGGGTAGTTTAGCCACTTGCAATTGCTATTCCATACGACCGGATCTTTTCTTGGTAAAAATGAGGAAACCAACAGATGGCAGAACTGCTGCTAGTAAAAGCAACTTGGTGTTTGATGTCGTGTTGTGTACCAGGGCTGAGCTGCAGCAGTCTTCCTACTATGAACCTTCGGAAGGTGCGTCTCCTTATGATTATTGCAGGTGCTACCACTAGCACTGTTCAACCTCCAGCTGCCAACGCTGTTTTGCATAACTTGGCTAGCAGCCCTGACAGCTGCAGTCTGCTATTGACTCCATCTCCAATGCGCATGTGACAGAAGCCAATTTCCTTCAAGAACTCGAGCTTGAGGAACTCGCTCATGGACTCGTCATTCCTCGCAACCTGTGACCATGAGCACAGTTTGGAGGTTATTGAAGGTCTGATGATCTGGCACAGAAGGAGTGTATACAGTATGTACTGCACGAAACATATCAGGATATGACATAAGAAAAGTACATGCTTGCCACCCACCCTCTGCTGTGTTCGACCCAACTACATCCTCACCCTGAAGACTGTTGTAATGATGTCAACTGCACTGTAGCCCAGGTCACAGAGGGCCTTCATCCCACGGTAGGCCTCCTGCAGGTCAGCTTTTCCACAAGCTGCCAACATCTTCCTCACCAACATGGGATGTGGTTGATCACACACTTTGAACACAGCGTCTGGAGTGATGTCTCCAAACCCAGTATATGTAGCCTGCAGCATGATACACTTGCAATCAGGACTAGAGAATATTGGCCAACATGTATCACACAAGGCAGGGCTAGTGGCTGGGTGATCAACAGATTACAACAGCAAGGGACAGCACAAGGGTTGCCATCTCATTGCCTCGAGTGACTAGCATGACCATGTTTCTTGGGCAACCTTATGCACAACAGTACCTGCAGGTTGTTCAATGCTTGTCTCATGTCACCATCAGCTGTGAAAATGATCGCCTCTAATCCCTCCTTCGTTGCTGTGACTCCTTCCTTGGCCAGGATGATCTGCAACCGTGCTAAGATGTCTACGTCTGACACTTTGGTGAAGCGCAATATGGCACAGCGACTCTGAATGGGTTCAATGACCTGCGGGAAGGGATGAAGCCTGAATACTCACTGCTTGAACCCCTTCACACATTGGGACATAGGAAGGTCACTCAGATACACTGCAAGTTGACAGCAGCTCAGCTTTGAATCCACAAGCATGAGGGAGCCCACAAACTGAGTACAGTGGTGAGATTGGTGCTGGTGTTTGAGTGCATGGCTCACCTTTGTGCTAGTGTTACATGCCAATGCAAAACGTGTTGTATTGCTGTAGATCTCCATGGTACGTCGCAATGCTTGTTGGGCCCCTGCTGTCATGCTGCACGCATCAGTATAACACAGCACGTCTTGGCAACATACATGCACTACGACAACAGTGATGTGCATTGGCTGCTACAACTGAACTGCTCATGCCAGGTTCATCATATATAGTCATTGCCTGTCTTAACTTCAGCACTTGAGCTGTTTCTGTACTGCACTGCTCTTGACCATCTATCATATGCCACACCTGTCTGCTTCATCTAGGATGACAATTTTGTGTCTGCCAGGTGGCAGTGTGACTTTCTTCTGGGCAAACATCTTGATCTTGTTGCGCACAACATCAATGCCTCTGCAGTTTACACAGGTTGTCATTGTTATCGACAGACAAAATCTTCAACAATCTCTTGCTGCTTTACTCGCGTCATACCAGCCATTACTCTTGACAGACTGGTAATGCTTGCCCAGAAGCCAAAGCAGTAGCAGGGTCTGTCGTGGCAGTCAAGCAAGCAGACAAAACACAGGATGCATCAGTGCATTTATGGAACTTGCTAGAGGCACTGCTTCCACACCTGTCATCTGACGCATTCAGCTCCAGCACTGCTTCTTTGAAACTTGCGCCCAACAATTGTCGTGCCATGGCAAGAATGCTGGTGGTTTTACCCGTGCCAGGAGGTCCCTGCAGCATGTGCATCCTTTCAGTGTGTGCATGCTTACTGCACTTGCTTGTCAGAAGAGCAAAGGAGGAAAGACAAGATTGCTCAGTATGATTGACAGTACAACCCGCAGCATGTAGTGCATGCACTGCTTCAAGCACTCTGCTCATGCTGCAGCAATGGTACTGTGTGCCTCTGGTCAAAGAGCAACAGTGGTTGGAACATTATCAAGGCCAAGATCAGCTGCTCACCGATAGAATAAGGTTGGGCATGTTGCCCTCCTCAGCTATAACTTGGAGACGTGAAACAGCGTCCACGTTGCCAACGACATCCTTGACAAGTTGAGGTCTGTACTTCTCAACCTGTGGATGATAGCTGTCGTCAGGCTCCTAGTCCCATGCTTGGCACAAGCTGCGCAGCTGCTGGAGTGCGTGTGCATGCCAGGTTGCAGCCAGTATCTCGTCAATATATCACACAGCTACTGAGCGTCATGAGCAGTGGAGCTTACCCATGGCAAAGCATACGTCCTGGCTGGAGCAGCTTGCTGCTGGTCCACCCTGGGTTGCTGGTCTATGTCCATGCTTTACAGTAAAGCAGGCGTGCTGCAGAGGGCTATTTTGGGTCACCTCAGCTTGATTGTAAACTGCGAATGAAGCGCTCACGACGAAGTATCTGTAATTTGGCGCTATGATCAGTAGGTTTACTGCCGGGTAGTAGCGTGTACGAGATGCCTGCAAGTATCCATGTGTACCAGACAGATGTAGTTTGCTTTTTCAGAAGGAACTCTGCCTGCTATTGAGACTTGTCCTGAGGCAACGTTGGCTTATCTGCTGCCATGAAGCTGCTGGTGCCAGACCGCTGGGCTGTTCCTCGAGCAAGCGCATCCTTTATGTCAAACGATACCGGATCAACCGTCTGGCATACAGTTCACTTCTGGGAGTGACAAGCGCCCTCATACAATTCAATTTCTGGGCAGTGACAGGTGACAGTGACAGCACGTTCACTTCAGCAGGCCGGGCAAAAGTTGGCAGCTTTCAACCTATTCATTTTGGTATTGGTGCAACACAATGGAAGCACAATCTGCTCTCTGCTCATCACAGTATTTGGCCAATCAAACTTCATCGTGCTGTGTCAGGCTCAACGCATAAGCATGTAAGATGCCTCCTAAAGAGCCTAAGCTTCCCAAAGGACAGCGGCTAAACTCAATTGACTACCAAGGCGACACATTCAGCGGTATGACCACGTGGCAGCAAACTGGCAGCAGGTCTCAAGTGCTGCGCTGACCCCTCGCTCAATTACCTTGTTTCCGGCATTGCAGTGTCGGACTGTGTGCTTATCAACCCTGATCAAGCAGATACCGACGTACCCTACGTAGGTCACGTCCGCCCCTTGGATCTGCCACTGCACTGTACGCCCTGGGTACAGACTGAACACCACTGCTTCTGGCGCAGGTTGCTAAGATAGTGCAGATAGTTCAACCAGATAGTGGCGCTGATGTAAAGCTGCAAGTAAACTGGTTCTACAGGCCAGAAGAAGCATATGGAGGCAGAAAAGTAGGTCTTCACAACCTTCCACACGGCAAACATACTGTAGCAAGTGCTGCTTGTGTACCACAGCCGGCATGCCTCAGTCCAACACTGGCTGATGGCTCACTTCTCTGTCCTGTAGTCCTTCCATGGTGAAAAGGAGGTGTTCATATCAGACCACATGGACGTCTGCAGCCTCAAGACAGTCATGAGCAAGTGCCAGGTGTTATCACTAACCAAGTATCAGGAGCTGAGGAAGGTTGAAGACACAGACTTCTTTGCAAGATTCACATACAGAGTGAGCAAGATGCTGCACCAAATGTCTTGTCTGAAGGTCCCAAGCAGCTGTTGTTTGTGCCGAGGAGTTATGCTTGCTGCAGTGCTTTTCAGGTGCTACTGCATACGTTGCTGGCTTACCAAGTATGCTGACAATAAGCTGGCAAACTTCTTGTGCCTGCAGCCGGCTTCGCAACTGTTTGAACCTGCTCAAGTACCCGTATTCTGCCGGTGCGAGATGCCGTACAACCCTGACAGTTTCATGGTGTGCTGTGATGCATGCAACGAATGGTAGGTACAATGAACTGATGCACAGCATTCCCGACATAGCAGCCAATGAACTCTCCTGTCAGGCACAACTAGAAGATGGGCCGACATCGTGATTGCGACTGTACATGTGGTTGTCCATGACACTGCTGCTTGTGACCAATGCGCCAAGTTTCGCTATGCCTGTTTGAGGCACCTGTGTTGAGCTTGCAGATGTCTGTGCGCCATCTGTAGTCCTAGACAAGCAGTGCATGCGAACGTGTGCCTGTCACTTCAACACGTGACACTTGACGCAGGTATCATCCAGAGTGCCTCCAAATGACAAAGAAAGAAGTGAAGAATCTGGATCACTGGACATGTCCAGATTGTGCATGCAGTTGATGACTCAATTCTGAGTGAAGGCAGTCAGCTTGTTTGTTGGACACTCATCAATGTAGAAAGACCCCAGCTGTGGACACATCTGCTTACAGCAGCCACCACCACCATGGAACAATGTACAACCAGCAGCAGTCAGAAGATGCTCGGCTGACACCAGCATTCAGCTTGGCACAGCAGCCAAGTTGTCTGCAAGCACTTGACGGCAATGAAGCTGTCCACTAGTTGGGTGATACTACAGCATCTGAGAGGGTTGCATTGACATGCACGAGTCTCTGCTTCTCCTCAGTTGCGGACCTTGTGACAACGACGGAGCGCATGGGCACATAACAGCTGCAGCAGTACTCTTGCTAGCAGCACTGTTTATCCTCTAGTGACAGTGATCCTGCTACAGATCATGTACAGCCATGTACATACTATGTAGGAGTGTGTACATGATTCTGTGGCGCTGTCCCTGTACGCAAGCAGGGCTTCAGGTTGAGGTGGGCTGTTTGCAGCAACAGCATGTATAATGGGCTGTTTCCGGAGTTGTAGTGCCTACGGTATAGCTGCACAATACTGGAGTGTTGTGATGAAATTGGTGCTCACACATTGATGATGCAGTTGTGTTGGATCGTTTCTAAGTCTCCTACCGCCTGTCATGATTGTATCTGCTTTCAAAGACCGGGTCAGTCAGATTTGTTTGCTTAGATCTGTTACACAGAGGAGCCAGCGGCTCACTTTAGCTATTTGCTACTTACTTAGATCTGATACACAGAGGAGCCCAGCGGCTTATCAGTTTGGGAGCTCCCCATGATGATGATGATGATGATGAAGTCTGTATATGCCTGCACCGTTGGTATTTGCACCAATGCCCCAATAGCTCAAGGTGTGATGCTCTGCGTCCTCCATGTGAAAAAGACATGAGGGCAGCAAAGCAAACATAACTCAACTGTTAGAAGATCAAGAACTTATGACTGCAAATGCATGCTGCAGCTACTAGGGCCGCTACTCAGTAGGCCAGGCTCAGTAGGCACGGGACACGATGTTATTGGCAAAATAGCTACTGTTGTTGACCCCAGCCATGTGCTGCGCTTCCGGAGACGAAGGTTCAAACCTCGTTGGGGATAGTGCCACTATTCCGGGAATGCTTGCATCGACCTGCACGGCAATATAGCTCTCGATGAACGAGACCAGCTTGCTGCAGTTTTGTACGCGTGCACAAGGATCAGTGTGCGAGTATACGGTTTCCGAACCAGTGGCACGTCACGCTGGCCAAAGATGGAGAAGTGGCGTGCCTGCATGCGTCGAAGCACCAAAAATTACACTGGCAGGTCGCAAAAAGTTGCTACATCGTCCAAAGCTACGACGAATTGCCCAATACCACACACGGCCGAAGCCCGGTCCGTTCCGCCTCTTCTGCGCACAGCTGCAGGCACATCCTTCTGATAAAGATGAGTCCAGAGAACCAGCATTCGAATGTTGAAGCTGCAACCACCAAGCGGTGAATCCTTCGTTTAAACAAATTTGTTGCGGACATGCATGCTGCTGTTGTTCGCCATTAGCTGCTTGTGCTGGTACTCTGTCCAGGGGGTCGCATCTTCGTCGTCTGGAACGTTGCGGAGGCGCCGAAGGCCCCCTCGAAACGATCAAATCAACCGACCGACCCCGGTCGTCCGGTGGGACAAGAAATTTGACCGCTTTTCCACTAGTACAGTACTGCCGGGACCATTTCCAGATCTGATACCGCTTTGAAACGAAGCTTGCGAGCACCGGTCGTCCATTGGACGCTCAGGTTGAGCGAAAGTCCCAGCGGAAGATGTGACCCTGACTCTGTCTGTGGTGATGTTCATCACTTGTCGCCTAACACCACCTTAACACAACGAGACGGCAACACGCGATCTGCCCGACAAAATAACACGTGAAGCCACGAAACCTGACGCGAATGTTACATGAACACCCGGCACCCCGGCAAGGTACCACCCGTCAGGACCACCACCCGGCACGCATCTCTCAGCAGCTCGGTCGGACTCCGAACAGTGTTACACAGGAGGTGGTTTCGTGGGTGAATTGATACTGCTAGTCCAGATGTCCCTCTGGTTCCGGTGAACTGAGTTTGATCAGCTACAATAGTATTGTAGCTCGCTGATCGAAGTACACACTTGTGACACTGTGAAGAAGGCAGGAGGGCAGCAAAGCAGATAACTGTCACAGCTAGAGCCGCAACACTGTCCAACACTCCAATATTCAGCCACAAGCAACTAGTGGGTATATGCCGACTCCAACTCCCCGCACCCAACAGGTCAGCATCAGCAATGTCGCCATCTTGACACTGGCAAATAATCAAAAGCCTCTGAGACTCTAGCTCTGAGATATTCCATGGGTCCATGATGAGATACACTAGCGAATCTCCAAATTGATGCTGCACATAGCGTACATGCTGCACGTAGCATGTTTGTGGGTAAGCCTATATGGACATCATGTTTGCAGCATGTTTCTGATTGACCCGGCCAATCTCGAATTTGCACGGTGCCAAGGCCATGTGCTGCTGTCATGTCAGCATAACACCGTGGTCTAGCTGCCGTTGAACGCAAAGCACAGCAACATTGCACACCAGACCATGTGCTGCTACACAACAGCCTGTGATATACAGTAGCTCAACAAGCAGGTACATTAAGATTTCAATCTGCGCACATGTGCCATTGACCACCTCCCATTTAGCAACGTATTGAAGAGGTTGATGAACTGATGCACATTGCATCTATACATAATCATCATTCAAATTCACCATCTCAAAAGTGATTGCCAACTGTGTACCAACGACCAACTTGTACAGATACTAGAATAGATACTGACTATCTGACATATATGTACTCAACATCAATCGGATTCTAATGGGTGCACCATGAGTAATCACTGCTGCTTACTCTCACTTCTTGCCTGATGGTGGTGCTGGAAAGAGGCTTGCAAGCTTGGCCAGAGGTCCTGAAGTGCTGAACCCGGCACCACCAGCAGCAGCAGTAGTGGCGCTGACACTCAAGCCTGCAACGCTTGCAGCTGCAGTGGCCCACCCTGCACTTGGCCCAGCTGCAATCGCCGCTGCCACTCCACTGCTCTGTAGCACCAGAGGGACAGCAACAGCAGGGCGGCTCTGAGCTACATCCTGCTGCATGTACAGACTGCTGATAGGTGGGAATATCGCTGGAGCAGTACTTGCCGCCACTGGAACACCACTAACACTACCACTACCAGCAGCAGCAGATGCAACAGCAGCAACAGTGGGCGATGTCTTGGCGTTGCCTGATATTCCAGACTGGTACCCTCCCAACCTGGAGGTATCAGGCGGCATACTTGCAGCTGCAGCGGCGGCAGCAGCAGCTGCCTTTGCTGCTACATCCAGGACATCACTCCCTGCAGCTGCCTGCTGGTGCTGCTCAGGTGGCTGCTGCTGCTGCTGCTGTGGTTGCAGAGTCCCCTGCGTACCTGCTTGCAGGCATATACTCCCCAACGTCGCTTGCAGTGCGGCCGGCAGTGCAACTGCAGGCACAGCAGCTGCTGCAGCTTCCTTATCCCCTGCTGCTGCTACCGCTGCCGCTGCTGCTGGTTGCGGTGACCAAGTACAAATATCACCCAGATCCTCAAAAGTATCTTGACATTGAACAACCAGCTTCTCCACCCCAAGCTGTTGTGCCAGATCAGCACTATTGCTTATCTTAGCCAACTGTGTTGCTGCTACCTGTTGCTGCTGCTGCTGATAGAGGGTGATACCTGGCACCAGGGCCCACAGTCTGACTGCTGCTTCATTGTGTGATCTGCAGCGTGACTTATTGCCTGCCTCGTTGGCACAGCGCTGAACAGACACAAGCTGATACTGAGTCTTCCTGCAAAAGCAACAAGGGCAGCAACAACCAGCAGTCTCAAGAGTCGCATGGGCAGTCATATTTGCAGCAAAGTGAAGTACATCGTGGTTCATGCAGTGCAGCACTAGTATGAGCTATAGCTCAGCAAGCTTCCCTCTTGTCATGTCAAACTGTGTGCTCAGTCTTATGTTGCTGTCACTCCTCTGAAGTGCAGACTCACAGAACTGTAGTCCATATCATGACTTTTGAACTCACCCAGGTGTCCATACAGTTTGTCCATTGGTGAGTGCAACAGTCACATCCAGGGCTCTGCAAGGGTTGTGGTTACAAGGACCTACAGGCCTGGAGGGAATCTTGATCACATAACCCTGAACATCACCTCGCTGGAGAGGTTCTGTTTTGCTGCTGCCGTTGACAGCACCAGCAGGTGCAAGGAGCTCAACCGTACAGTTGCTGGTTACCCTTGCTGCTGTTACTGCTGGGAGCTGAGCTCCTGGATCCGTTGCTGCTGCTGCTGCTGTTTCTCCAGAGCCCCAACCTTGTGGTGGCTGTACCTGAAGACTTGGTGGTGTTAGCTGTGTCACTTGCTGCTGTTGTTGCTGCCATAGCGGACCAGGCATTGACAGTTGCAAGGGTGCTGGTGCCAGTGACTTGTAGAAGCTTACAGGCTGACCAGTATCACTGTCAAGCACTTCAACCTGCATACCGTGTCAAGCACACAGACACAAGGATCAAGCACATGCAGAAATACATGTTGCACCGGAATGCTGATTGAGCCCCAAAGGGACCGTATCACTTGCAAGCAGCAGTGACGATACTGTTGACAGTAGTGTTAAATGGCACAGCCCTCCAATATATGCACAAAAAGTCAGCTCGAGTCTACTAGCATTGCTCAAAACCGGTGAACTACAGAAGGGTCATGAAGCCTCCTCAAGCAGCCTGCTGCCTCCCACCTTGTTGACTCCCAGCCATATCGCCAGCTCTGCGAGATCTCTACACATCTGAAACGGTGTTGCTGCTGCTGCTCCATGAGGCAACAGGTGCAACAGACCACTTTGATGTTTGCGACAAGCCGTGCTGTTGCTGCTGCTGCCAGTGCTACGAGCAAGGTTTGTGCAGCGAACAACTTGCAGCACTGGAAGGGAAGACCTGGAGAAACAACACATTGATGTAAGTGCTTCAAATGGATCAGATATTATGATCTTTGCGGCTGTGCAACCATGTGGGAACGTCCGAGCTGAGCTGGCCACCATACCAAACAGAATGATACTACCCAAGCACACTCACTTGAGCTGTCTGGGAGGATCACTAAGATGTAACAGAACCACTCACCCCATTGTATGTTGTCCCTGCTGCAATGCCACAATGAAGTCCAGCCCAGCACACTGAACACCACCCTGACGCACACTAGCACCAGACTGCTGCTGCTGTTGTGGAGCAGCAGGACCTCGTGGCTGATCACCTTGCTGACTCGTATGATTACCACTACCACCACTGCCAGCTGCTGCTGCATTCGTTGTTGCTGCTGAGTTCTGTCTGCTGTCATTAGGCAACCAGATTCTAAAGCACTTGTTGTCTGGCTCTAGCTGCCATCTTACAGAAGGTGGCAGCTGCTGGTAGTCTGGCACTGGAGTGAAAGTAACTCTGTCGAGAACCTCAACAGAAGATACCTGCACCTCAGAAAGCAAGAGATCTCTTAGTAGGCAATGTGCAGTTCGAGGGAACTCTTCTGCTGCCACAAAGGCAGAGACCTCACTATGGCGCACGTCATGTGCACAGTGCACAGTATCAGCTGCAGTCTTGCATTGCGAATATGACACATTACATTGGGGCACGTCATGTGTACAAGGCGCAGCCTGCAAAAAAAGTACCCTTGGGCAGGACACATATCAGGCAAACACAGGCCGAGCACTCAGCATCCACAACTAACCTTGATCATGCTGGCTAATTCATCCAGGTTGGCTGCTCCTGGCAGTGCGCTGCCCATAAAGTCCGTCATCATGATCAGTGCTGCTTTGTGTTGTTTACAGCAGCGCTTGTGACCACCTTCATTGCCACAGCGCCGACCATCAGCAACAAGAACAGGACCCCTGTTGAGGACATGAGTAACAACAGCAGTAACAGGGTGTAAGTTCATCCAGACGATATCTCAGCAGCAACAGCCAAACTGCAGCATAGAGTATACACCACACCACAACAAAGGGCATACTGGGTCTTGGAACCTTCCACTGACACGCGCAACTGCACAAAGCTCCCTGCTGATAACCAGGCATGCTATCCCATGAAACCAGCACGCCCCCTCCATTCGCTACTCCCATTCCTCAGGTGCTTGTACAAGCCGTCACACTGCCTGGAAGGATCCCTTATTCTGAGCCCTGCACATCTCTCTATACCTACTCTGCCCACCCAACACACTATGATCAAGCAATAAACCCCATATCAGGCCTCTCACCTGCTAGCAGCCAGTTCCTGCACATTGCCTACATTAAGTCTTAAGTTGAGCCCTAGACAGGGCTGTTGTATGCGGGGGTTGCTGGCCACACAGAGATACACATCAGTATGGCTCTGATGCAAATGGGGCACCTGAGCTGGATGCTGCTGCTGGTTTTGCTGTGCATGCTGGTCATTTGTAAGATGTATACGGAGCAGTGCAGACTTGAGTTGTATACTGGTTGACTGCTGAAGACCAGCTGCAGTAGGAGGAGCAGCACCGAGGCTACCATCACTGCTGCTAGCAACTCCAGTGACTGCACCAGGTGCCTCAGCTCCCTGCTGCTGCATGGTTGCTGCTGCGTGCTGCTGCTGCTGTCCATCCTCTGTTGCAGTGGTTGCTGTGCTGGTTGCGGCAAGCTTATCTGCTAGATCTCCTATAGACTCTTTCAGCTGAATGGTTTTCACTCCCATGGCAGCTGCCAACTCAGCCAAGGTACTGCCAGCCCACAAAGCATCACGGTTCTTGGTTAGCAGGCACACATGTGCTACCTTGCGGTGCCTACTACAAAACACTTGCTTGCCTGCTTCATTGCCACAGCGACAGATCTCCAAAACCGTGTGCTGCCCTGGTTGAAAGCATCCCGCGCTGTCTATGTCCAAGACAATGAACAGGGCAGCGCAGGCGTTGTTAGTCCAGTTTCCTTGCGGCGCAGGCACATCAAGAATCAGCATATCGTCAACGTACTGTCCTGCAGCTGGTGAGAGCTCAACCTCCATGGCTACTGCTGTGGTGGTTTGTTGTTGCTGCTGCTGTCCTGCAGGACAAGCTTGTCCTGCAGGATCTGCTGCTCCCGCAGGCTCGAATTGTCCTGCAGGGCCTGCTTGTCTTGCGCCACATGCGTGTCCTGCAGGATTTCCTTGTACTGCAGTACATGCTTGTCCTGCAGGGTTGAGGTCTCCTGCATGGGCGCTTTCTACTTTTCCTGCAACAAGAGGCGCTGAGTGCACCCACCCACTGGTTTCTAGGGGCTGCCGTGAGTCGGCATCCAGCAAGAAGACTGCAGGAACTGACAGCAGCTGAGCCAGCTGTGTTGATGTGTTCGCTATGGCAACTGGCTGCTGGTCTGCTGCATAACACACAAACTGGCTGAACCAGTGACGAACACAGCGGCGTATGCCGGCTGATTTGCTCGCTGGCTGACCACAGAACCAGGCTTTGACTGCTGTGTATGTCTCCCTACATGTATACGAAAGCACTACCCCAGCATAAGCCTCGTGTACATTGTGTTGCTGGTTGCTAAAATTGTAGGCTTGCTTACGTCTGACATGGCACTTGCTGCATGGCATGCACATACAAAGCTGAATGCAGAGAGAAGAAGGTCGCTGAATGTGCCCTTGCTACAGCAATCACATATCCCAATCAAGACGTAGCAGTCGCACATGTTTGCAATCTAGTTGTAGCGACCACCATGCTGCCAACGTTGTCAAGCACCTTGGTGAGTAGTCTGTAGCTGATGGGCAGGCTAAAGTCAGGTGTACTGTATGACAGCAGTCGTCTTGCAGCGGAGGTCGTTGGATCAATATGTTCAAGCTTCCATCCTCTCTGGTCTCAAAGCAGTCTTGTGAGGTCTCCATGCGCTAGGGTGAGGCAACAACCTGCTGCCCAGTGACTGAAACTTAGAACGCGATAGGGAGAGCACATTCATCACAAGATGTGCGAGGTGAGCTGTTTGATCCGACAAACCGAGGCCTGTCGTGCCAGTCTGTCAAGGGCGGGGTATCGTACTGCCCAGGTCCCATCAACTGACCGCGGCTTTTCGTATGCTGGGGATCTGCAAGCAGACAGCTCGCCTCAACGGCAAACAACGTGATGGTGATTATGTAAAGGCTTCTCCTGTACTTCTCAGCCGCATGCCACCTGGCATATGTTCAGCAGCAGTGTAGTGCAGATGCTAAGGCCTAGGGTGCTATCAGAGCAGTCTCGGTTACTCCTGCACAAGCAGCACTCAATTCAGTCTATCCTGCGCTGCCAGTCTGTGCGGCAACCCCGCATGATGGCCTCTCAGGCCAACACTAGCAGCACAGAGCAGCAGCTGGAACAGAGGAATCATCAAGATAGTGACCCCATAGTGCAGTGGGTAGTGCTCCGGCGGGATCTGTGGACAGAAAAAGGATGGCCGTTAGGACCAGTCATAGCTCAAGCATGTCACGCCTCTTCTGCAGCCATGTTTCTTCATATTGAGGACCCCATAACACAGGAGTACATAGCAGCCAGCAACATCAACCTCATGCACAAGGTAACGCAGCAGCGTGAGACATCTTGGACACTGTTACTCTGCCTATTTGGCAGTGTAATAATGTCAGCGGGTCTCAATATGAGGAGCACTCCAGGTACAAGCAGACGCAACACTTTCACCAGTCGTTGGTTGAGCTAAGAGAGGTAACAGTATGAACAGCATTGGCCTAGGCTGTCTTCGCTTGCTGCAGCCAGACATGCACCCTGTATCTGTGCCCCTGCAGGTTGTCCTGGAAGTCAAAACAGAGCAGCAGTTGGTCAACCTCAGCAGCAAGCTACAACAGGAAGGGATACAGCACAAGCTCTGGATAGAGCAGCCAGAAAACTATCCCACATGTTTGGCCACCAAGCCCTACAGAAGATCACAAGCAGCCCCTCTCTTTAAGAAGTTGCAGCTCTGCAAAGCACAACTGGCAGGCAAAAGCTAGAGCAGTGCATCCAGTCTTCTGTGACATACACAAGTCCAGCTTGATCACTATGGTGTGTCACCCACAGATTCCCAGCGCCGCTGGTCACCCACTGCCATGCAGGTGCAGGATCATTCCAACCTCCAGTGATCCTTGAAGGAACCTCTACGCTAGCTGCATTCAGCTTCCCCTGTGCTAGGGTCAAGGCAGAGAACAGGGAAGTCGCACATCAGTTTACTCTGGGAGGCGAACACAGCTCTTGGCCACTTTTCATTTTATGAGCACCGATGTCCAAGGAAGGCAGTCTTCATGTTAAGATCATGTCCTGTTACGCCACCAGTCCTGAATCAAGTTCGATTAAGTTGTGATGTTGGGCTTGTTCTAGTGGGTGTTTCAACAGTTCTGCATCTTGTGCAATGTGAATAGCTATAGCAGTTGACAATTTGCAGTGAGTGTCGCTGTGGGAGCAACTCAACACATTCCCAAGTGTTCGAGTTGAAGTTTTTGACCTGTTCATCGCCTCGGGGTTGTGAGTTACGCGCGTGACGCAACACATACAATTTACCCTAACCTGTACATACTCGTCAATACCTGTCATTGACATACTAAAGGAGCCCGAGTCGGGCTGCCCGACTTCTTTCATACCAGTATATTGCACCGACAAGTTCTACAACGTAGCTTCTAAACTCAAAATAATATCTACGAACAGTCCCTGGGGCACCTTTTTCCAGTCGTACAACATAGAAATCATTTCACAGTACTGCCTCGAAGCGGACTGCGGCTGAAAACTGTCACATGGGACTGAACATGTCAGTAACTCATGTCAAGGTAGGTGCAAAGTAGGTGCAAACCCGCTGCATCCCTCCACAACATACATATGCATTGGTTGTGGTACAAGTGCAAAAGAGGAGTGACCCTGGCTCAAAAAGCAAAAAGCACAGCCCAATACACACTTGATCACATGACAGCCATGGGCATCCTGTTGATCTGCTGTCAAACATGCACTGGAACCGATGTTCTACCAACCAAGCCAGACTGGCGTGGTAAGTTCAAACTGCTCAGAAAGAGAAAAAGGGATCAAACCCCAACTGCAAAGTCGGGGCTGCCACACCCAAGAATCTGGGACATCTGGATGGACACATCAAGATGGTTGTCACAGCTGCAACAAACGTCGAAAGCAGGACTTAAGCTGCGTAGAGAGTCTGCTCGAGCTTGATCATCAGACATGGGCACTGTGGGGCACAATCACATCAAAGGTGCTATGCAAAGTGCAGCTAATGGCATGCGACTTGCAGCCTGACATCTGTTCAGGTAGCATCAGTATGCTTCATGCAAACCTCTAAGTCACCAAAACTTTGAGTAAGTGGCAAGCAGGACCTGACAGGTGATGGGGAGTAAAGTACACATGAACTATAACCTACAGCTGAGCTACCCCTTCACAGGAGCAAGAGCAACAACGAAAACTTTGATATGACCATGCAACAACGAACCAAAGCAGCAAGCATATGCCTAGATACCTGAGAGTCTCAGGCTGAGATCTTGAATTGCTGCTGTAATACCTGACATACTGAACGCAGGGGCAGTGGTATACTGACCCTTGCTTGTTAGCCTTCACGGCAGCTGCACCAGCAAGGTGCTGCCTAGCATCAGCAACTGCAAACCTTTTGCATCTGCTGCTGCTGCTACACCGCTCTTCTGATGCTGCAGCAGCCTGCAGCTGCTTGCATACCTGACGATACTGGGGACATGAGGTGAGGCCATACTATACCAGCTTCCGTAGGTTGGCCCAGATGCTCTGCGATCACATCACAATAGCAAAGGCTGACTTTTGTACTTGAACCTTGTATGGTCACATGAGTGTCAACCAAGCAGGCAATTCCTGCTGATAATAGCAAAGCCTGCCACAATGTCCAGAACCAGAAGGCAGTGCGCAAGTACAATGCTGCAGCACTTGATGCATCTGTGAGAGAATCACAGATAGACCCAATGCTACAGATGCAACAGTTTCGAGCCATGCAGGCGACATTCCCTGACACCCACTTTTTTGTGCTTCTCCTTTACAGGAGACACCTGAGCCTGCGGTACCGGCGGCTGCTGCTGCTGCTGCTGATTTGCAACGTCTGTGGCAGGTTTGCTGCCATCCACTGCTGCTGATGTGCGCTGCCTGCTAGAGCTATTGATCTCATTGCCAGACTGCTGCAGTTCCCTGCATATTGAACAAAGGCAGATAGCAAACAGCTATGGGTGCCTTAAGATCACAAGCATTGCCAGGCCAGGCCACGTTGAGTGAATGCAAGGCAATTCGCCCCTTGCCATCGCCAGCACTTTGGACCCTTGGGGCACC
>JARWLF010001646.1:0-12499 GCA_029853055.1 Scenedesmus sp. KT-U | reverse complement strand
AGGCGGCGGTGGCGCGCGTCTCGTCCTTGGCCGGCCCGTCCTCGCCCTGCAGAACGGGCTTGGCGAGCTCGAGATACCAGTCGCAGAAGACGTTCCAGACGAAGCGATAGGCCGCGCCCGCCGCCTCGTTGAAGCGATAGCCTTCGATCGCCTCGGTCACCTCGGCGAAGGCGCGCGCGCATTCGGAGAGCGCCCAGCGGTTGAGCGTCTCGCGCGCGGATTTCGGGTCGTAGCCGGCGACGCGCACGCAATTGTTCATCTCGGCGAAGCGGGCGGCGTTCCAGATCTTGGTCGAGAAGTTGCGGTAGCCCTCGACGCGCGAGACGGCGAGCTTGATGTCGCGCCCCTGCGCGGCCATGGCCGTGAGGGTGAAGCGCAGGGCGTCGGCACCGTAGGTGTCGATGAGGTCGAGCGGGTCGATGACGTTGCCCTTCGACTTCGACATCTTGGCGCCCTTCTCGTCGCGGACGAGGGCGTGGATATAGACGGTGTCGAACGGCACCTCGTCCATGAAGTGAAGACCGGCCATCATCATCCTGGCGACCCAGAAGAAAATGATGTCGAAGCCCGTCACCAGGACGTTGGTCGGGTAGTAGCGCTTCAGCTCGGGCGTCGTGTCCGGCCAGCCGAGCGTCGAGAACGGCCAGAGCGCGGAGGAGAACCAGGTGTCGAGGACGTCCTCGTCGCGGGTGAGCGCGACGTCGCGGCCGTGCGTCTCGCGCGCCTTGGCGCGCGCCTCCGCCTCGGTCGGGGCGACGAAGGTGTTGCCCTCTTCATCATACCAGGCCGGGATCTGGTGGCCCCACCAGAGCTGGCGCGAGACGCACCACGGCTCGATGTTCTCGAGCCATTGGAAGTAGGTCTTCTCCCAATTCTCCGGCACGAAGCGCGTGCGCCCCTCGCGCACCGCCGCGAGCGCGCGCTCGGCGAGCGGCGCCACGTTCACGAACCATTGGTCGGTGAGATAGGGCTCGATCGGCACGTTCGAGCGGTCCCCGTGCGGGACCATGTGGACGTTCGCCTGGATCTCGGCGAGGAGCCCGCGCTCCTCCATCAGCGCGACGACGCGTCGGCGCGCCTCGAACCGGTCGAGGCCGTGGAGCGCCATCGTCTCCTCGTCGGGCGAGGCGCCGGCGAGGAAGGCCTCGTTGCCCGCGATCTCGATGCGGGCCTCGCGGTCGAACACGTTCACGAGGGGCAGCTTGTGCCGCTTGCCCACCTCGAAATCGTTGAAATCGTGCGCGGGCGTGATCTTGACGGCGCCCGACCCCTTCTCGGGATCGGAATAATCGTCGGCGACGATCGGGATGCGGCGCCCGACGAGCGGCAGGACCGCGTACTTGCCGACGAGATCGGCATAGCGCTCGTCGCTCGGATGCACCGCGACGGCGGTGTCGCCGAGCATCGTCTCGGGGCGCGTCGTCGCCACCGTGATGAAGCGCCCCTCCTCGCCCTCGATCGGGTAGCGGAAGTGCCAGAGATGGCCCTTCACCTCGATCTGCTGCACCTCCAGATCGGAGATCGCGGTCTGGAACTTCGGGTCCCAATTGACGAGGCGCTTGTCGCGATAGAGGAGGCCCTGGTCGTAGAGATCGACGAAGACCTTGGTGACCGCGGCCGAGAGGCCCTCGTCCATGGTGAAGCGCTCGCGCGACCAGTCGCAGGAGGCGCCGAGCCGCTCGAGCTGGCGGCGGATCGTGCCGCCGGACTGCTCCTTCTGCGCCCACGCCTCGCGCAAGAACGCCTCGCGCCCCATCTCGCGCCGCGAGGGCTTGCCCTCGGCGGCGAGGCGGCGCTCGACGACCATCTGCGTCGCGATGCCGGCGTGATCCGTGCCCGGCTGCCAGAGCACGTCGCGCCCGCGCATGCGCTCGAAGCGGCAGAGCACGTCCTGGAGCGTGTTGTTGAGCGCGTGACCCATGTGGAGCGAGCCGGTGACGTTCGGCGGCGGGATCACGATCGTGTAGGGCACCGCCCCCGCGCGCTCGGGCCGACCGGCACGGAAGGCGCCGGCCTCATTCCAGGCATCGGCGATACGCGCCTCGACGGCGGCGTGGTCGAAGGTCTTGTCCATCATGACGGGTCGGCCGATCGTGTCTCGTGCGAATGGCATGCGCGCCGCTGGGGCTGCCGGTAGAAACCGGACCACGGCGCGCAAGTCAACGGGGCAAGTCGACGGGGCAAGTCGACGGGGCCGATCGATGGGCGATGCGGAGGCCGGGCGTCGACGGCAGCCCGCCGCGCGCCCCGCGCCGGTCAGCGGCCGCGCGAGACGCGCTCGATCTCGGCCCGCACGAGCCGCTCGACGATGACGGGCAGGTTGTCGTCGAGCCAGACCTTCAGCATCGGCCGCAGCATCTCCTTGACGAGATCGTCGAGGGTGCGGCCGTTATTGGCGAGAACCGTGTGGGCGAGCATGTTGAAGGCGCCGCTCACGGCCGCGTCCGTCGTGTCCGAGAGGAGACGTTCCTCGTCGAAGTCGCGCCGCGGCGGCGGGGGCTCGAAGGCGGGGCGCGGACGCGGGGGCGGCGGGGCCGGCATGGGCTCGGGCGCCGCGAAGGCGAAGGCGTCCTCCGGCTCCGGCTCGGGCTCGGGCTCCTCCTCCTCGATCTCCGGCTCGTCGAAACCCGCGAGCGGCTCGAGATCGGGGCCGGCCTCGCGGAAATCGATGTCCTCGTGGTCGAGATCGAGCGGCGAGGGTTCGCGCGCCTTGGCGACGGGCTCGGCCACCTCGGCGAGATCGAGCACGTCGTCCTCGTCGTCGTCGCCGCCGGCCTCGGCGAACATGTCGTCGATCGCCGATGATCGTCGGCGATGATCCGGCGGATGGAGGCGAGGATCTCCTCCATCGTCGGCTCTTGAGTCTTGGGACTGGCCGGGCTCATGCGCGCCTGCAACGAAACGAGTTACCCTCCGACGAGCAAGACGCCCGCCGCACCGAATCACATTCTACCAAGGAGCGGCTTGTCGGTGCAAAGACGAACCCGTCCGACGCACAGCTTTTCGCGGGCGACCACCTCGGCTGAGAAACCTCGGCGGGCGCGCCGCTCATCAATCGCCCGTCGGAGTCTGCGTGCCGAACCAGAGGCCGCGAACCTGGTCGAAGTGGACCGAGGGATCGTAGAGCTGCGTGGCGAGCGCGAGACGGGTCGGCGTCAGGCGGCCCATCGCCTGAATGACGCTGAAGCCGGCGACGACGCGGTCGCGCTGCGCGGTGATCAGGTTGACGCGCGCGACGAGGAGCTCCTGCTGCGCGTTGAGCACGTCGAGCGTGGTGCGCTGGCCGACGCGGGCCTCCTCGCGCACGCCCGAGAGCGCGGTCTCGGCAGCCGCCACCTGCGCCTGCGCCGCCGCGATCTGCGCGGTCGCCGCGTCGAACTGGCCCCAGGAGGCGATCACCGCCGCGCGAACGCGCTCGCGCTCGATGTCGATCTGGAAGCGGCGCTGCGCGGCGATGTGCTTGAGCTGACGGATGCGGGCGAATTCCTCGCCCGCCTGGTAGATCGGCACGTTGAGCTGCGCGGTGACGCGCGCGTCCGTCGTGCTGCGCCCGCCCGTCGCCGAATGCGAGAGGCCCGCCTGGAGGCCGACGGTCGGCAGGAGCGCGCCCTCGGCGACGCGCACCTCCGCCTGCGCCACGTCGAGCGCGTGCATGGCCGCGGCGATCGCGGGATTCTCGGACAGAGCGATCTGGATCGCCTGCTCGACGGAACCGGGCACGAGCCGCTGCGGGACGCGGCCCGGCGCGAGCTGGCGCGGCTCGGTCCCGACCACCTGACGATAGATGGCGATGCTGGCGCGCAGATTGCCCTCGGCGACGTTCACCTGAGCCCGCGCCGCCGCCTCGCGCGCCTCGGCCTGGGCGACGTCGGTACGGGTGACCTCGCCGACGTCGAAGCGATCGCGCGTCTGCCGCAGCTGCTCGCCGAGCACGTCGATGTTGCTGCGCTGCAGGTTGAGGATCGCGGTGTCGCGCAGGACGTCCATATAGGCGCGTGCGGCCTCGAACAGCACGCTCTGCACCTGCGCCTCGAGGTTCTCGCGGCCCGCGAAGACGTTGCTCTCCGCCCCCCGGACGGCGCTCGCCGTGCGCCCGCCGTCGTAGAGCGTCTGGTTCAGCTGCACGCCCACCGAGACGGGGTTCGTCGTGTCCGTCGTCGTCGGCAGGCCGGGAACGCGCGTCTGGGTCCACACCTGCGCCGCCGAGGCCGTCGCGCTCACCCGCGGCCGATAGCCGGAGAGCGCGACGTTCACGCCCTCGTCGGTCCCGCGCAGGAACGCCCGCTGGCTGTTGATGATCGGGCTCGAGGTGTAGGCGCGGGCGAGCGCCGATTCCAGCGTCTCGGCCGACACGGGAAGCGATCCGGTCGAGAGAAGACCGGCGGCGATCAGCATCGAGGCGAACGTTGCCGCTGTTCTCTTGTGCATTGCTTCTTCCAAACACGCCCCGCGACACGGCTTCTGCCCGACGCGAGAATCGAGAGGCTGCATCCTTCTTCGAGCGAAACAATACCGATGCGTCGCATTGCGGCAAGCCGCGGCCTCGCCTTGGCCGCAATTATGCAAAGGGCGTGGCATTTCGGGCACGCAAGCGCGACGGGCGCGAGGGGACCCCCCGCGTGCACGAACGCGCACGCGATAGCCGGAATTGCGTATGTCGCGGAGATCGCGCAAGGCGTGCGCGCGCGCCGCCCTCAGAACACGAAGCCCGGCTCCTCGCGGAAAGGCGCGAGCACCGGCGCCGCCGCGTCGAAGACCGCACGCGCGCCGAACGCGTCGTGGCTGCGCACGAAGACGCTCGCGCGGGAGGTGCGGCTGCCGTCCCCGACGATCGCGCCGAGACGTCCGCCGTCCACCAATTGCTCGAGGAGCGTGCGGGGGCGCACCTGAACCGCGCCGTTGACCAGAATCGCGTCGAACGGCGCCTCCTCGGGGCAGCCCTCCGCCATCGGGCCGACCGAGACGACGACCGCGCCAGCACCGTGCTCGGCGAGATTGGCGCGGGTGCGCTCGGCGAGCGCGGGATCGGGCTCGCGCACGACGACCCGCGCGCCCTGGCGCGCGATCACGACCGCCTCGTAGCCGAGCCCGCCCCCGACGACGAGCACCTTCTCGCCGTGGCGGATCGCGAGGTTCTGGAGGAGGCGGGCGAAGATCATCGGCGGCAGGAGGTGTCGCGCGCCCTCCGCGCTCTCAGGCCCCGCGACCTCGAGGCTGCGGTCGGTGTAGGAGAGATCGCGCAGGGAATCGGGCACGAAACGCTCGCGCGGCACCTCGTTCATCGTGCTCAGGATGCCGAGATCGGTGATGTCGTAGGTGCGCAGCTGGTTGTCGATCATCATGCGGCGCACGCGGGCGAAATCGATCATCGGAGCCTCGTCCAGTAGCGGAATGGTCCGGCTTTTGGTGGATCGGCCGGAAAAAGGCAAGCACGCAAGAGCCCCGAGGGCGCCTGCCCGTGATCCTACCGATCCCGCGCCCGCGAGCGAGTCAGGCCGCGGCGCGCGCCAGGCGCTGACGGAACGCGTCGCGGATCATCTCGGCGAGCACCTCGGCCGCCCGCAGGTCGAGGCCGGGACGGCGGTAGAGGCTCACGCGCATCTCCGGCAGCGCCGGCAGCCCGGCCTCGCGGGGGAGGATCGCGATCCCCTCCGGCAGCGTCGTCGACAGCCGCGCGCTCACCGCGAGATCGCTGAGCACCGTCGCCTCGTGCGCCTCGACGTTCGAGATCTCGCCGACCTTGCGCCAGGACATGCCCGAGGCGTCGAGCGCGGTGACGATCGGCTTGCGGAACGAGCAGGTCTCCGACCCGATGGTGACCGGCAGGGGACGCTCGCGCCAGGCCTCGCCGCCCGCCGCGCCGACCCAGACGAGGGCGTCGATCATGATCGTCTCCCCGTGGGGGAGCGTCTCGAGCTCCTCGACGAGGCCGAGATCGACCTCCCCGCGCGCGACCGCCGTCGCGACCGCCTGAGAGGTGACGCAGGTGAGCTGCAGGCGCATCCGCGGGTAGCGCTGGGCGAAGCGCTTGAGGACGCGCGGCATGATCCCCGGCACGAGGTCGTAGGGAATGCCGAGGCGCACTTCGCCCGCGCCCAAGGGCTCCGTCATCTCGGCGACGACGGCGTCGTTCGCCGCGAGCATGCGCTTGGCCAGCGGCAGGAGCCGCTCGCCGGCGGGCGTCGGCACGAGGCCGCGCCGATCGCGATCGAAGAGGCGGACGTCGAAGGTCTCCTCCAGCCGCTTGATCTGCTGGCTGACGGCGGCCTGCGTGAGGTTGAGCGCCCCGGCCGCCGCCGTCATGCCGCCGCTGTCGGAGACGGCGACGAAGGCCCGCAGAAGGGCGGTGTCGAGATTGCGCGGCACGGTTCGGCTCCTCTCCGGCGACATAATGGTCGCTTATCCGGAGCATCATAAACATTCGTTTCCATTATGCAAGACGCCGTCCTACGCTCCTCTCGTCACGCCTTTGGAGAGGAGGCTCCCATGTCGACCTGCACGTCGCCCGAGCGGGCCGAGCGCTCGTATTCCACCATCGCCCCCGGTTCGGACTCGATCGCGATATCGGTTCTGCGCGCGATGAGCGCGATTCTGTTCGACACCCTGCGTCGGATCGAGCGGGAACACCGCATCCGCAGCGACGCACGGCGGCTGCACGAGATGCCGGAGGACGCCCTTTCCGACATCGGTCTCGCCCGCGGCGACATCGACTACGCGGTGCGCCACGGCTCGCTTCCGGGCGAACGCGGGAGCCGCTCGGACGGGTGCGGAATTCACGCGCCGCGTTGAGGCGCGTGCGGACGCACCCTCGTCCGGACGGGAATGCGAGCAGAAACCCGGACGGGGGTCACTCCGCATGGCGGCGCCGGCACGAGCGCTCTAAATTCGACGTCGCGGGGAGTGCCACACGGCGCGTGCGACCCTCCCGCGACGATCGAAAAAGGACCTCGATGCTGCCGTCGGCCCACATTCTCGTGGAAGATCCGTCGCTCGCGGACGCGCTCGACGCGTTCCTGGCGGCGCACGATTACGTGGTCGCGGCCCATGCGAGCGCGGACGACCTCCTGCGCGCGCCGCGCCCCATGCGCCCCGTCGCGGCGATTCTCGACATCTTCCTGTGGACCGCGCCCGCTCAGGCGCTGTCGCGCTGGCTCGGCCGGCCGCTCTCGGCGCCGGGCATCGTCGGTCTCTCGGCGCGCTCGGCGCACGAGACCGCCTCCCGCAGCGCCGCGCTCGCGGGCCTGCGCATCGTGCGCCTGCCCTTCGACGGGGCGATTCTGACGGCCGCGCTCGCGCAGCCGACGCCGGAACCGCGGATGCTTCGCGCGCGGGCCGGCTCAGGGCGAGCGCACTAGGAGCCCTCCCCTCTTCCACCACGGCAGACCGCCCCCGGCGCGGCCGACAGCTTGCGTGCGCCGGCTGCTGCGGCGACCCGGCGGTAATCGCATCGGGCTCCGGACGATGCGGGAGGATGCAATTCCTAGTCGAGCACGTCATCGTAGAATATGGCCATACTACGACCTTAGATACCTCATATTGTCGCATTGCCTGCATCTTCCGATGGCTTTAAACACAACCTGCCGCCAATGATCGGGCCGGTGCGGCGGCCCTCGAAGCACTCGGCCGTCGAACCAAGGAAGGAAAAGCTATGCAGAACGATCGCTACGTGAAGCCCGCCTTCGTCTCGATCCCGGTTGCGGGGTGCATGAGCTCGCTCACGGCTTCCGATCCCTGGGGCTGAGCAAGATCATCGTCGACGGGGTCAGGCCAACAGGCCTGACCCCACCGGGTCGAATTGGCAAGAATGGGAGTCTCGTGACATGAATACTGCGAAAACAGCTGCGCCTGTGCCCGTCTTCAGTCTGAACTTCCCCCTTTTCGCGAATTGGTACATTACCGGCAAGTGCAACCTCCGTTGCACTCACTGCTATTTGACGGACTACACCAAGGAAGCGCCTTTGGAGACCGTGCTGCGCATCATTGATTACGTTGCGAAGAACGGAATGCGCAATATGAGCTTTCTCGGCGGAGAGCCACTCGTCCGCCAGGATTTCGAACATATCGTCGCCGCCTGCAAGTCGGCAGGAATGGGAACCAAGCTCGCAACCAATGGTGTCCTCATCGACGCGAAGCGGGCCGCCCGGCTGAAGGCCGCCGGTCTGGACAAGGCGCAGATCAGCCTGGAGGGACACTCGCCGGAACTGAGCGATCCCGTTCGCGGCGAAGGCACCTTCGACGCGGCGTTGGCGGGTATCGAGCTGTTGAAGCGCGAGGGGATCTGGACCGCCATCTCGCTGGTCCTCAGCCACCAGAACGTTCCCCATCTCGAGACGATCTACAGCCGAGCCGCCGAGGTGGGCGTTCGCCAACTCAAGCTCGCCGCGTTCGTTCCCGTCGGCACGGGCCTGGCGGCGGCACCGGAATTCATGCTGACCGAGGCGGACGTCGAGGAGGTCAAGGCGCGCTTGCCCGCGCTCCGGAAACGCTACCCGCACGTCGCATTGAATTCCGCGTTCAGCCCACGGCGAGAGCACCCGAAGGAGACCTGCGGCACGTTCGGTTGCGGCGCGGGGACCCATACGATCGTCATCAACAACGACCTGTCGATATCCGCCTGCGACCTCCTCACCGAGGAGGATCGCTCCAAGGAGCGGATCGAGGAGCCGGAAGACATCGGCCGGATCTGGCGCGAGCACGCGCTCTTTCGCAAATGGCGACGCGAGGCACCGGGCTCGACGCGAACCGTCGGCGACTTCTCGCAGGTGCATGCTCAGGGATGCCATGTCGCATTCTCGACCTACGGTCGGAACATGCTGGCGGAGCGATGAGCCAGACGCGTCTCCTGCTCGTCAGGCGGTACTATCTGGCCTGCGCGCTGACGCCCCTCGAAGCGGTCCTGGCGCCTGTCGTCGTCCTCTACTACGTCGACTTCCTGGACAAGAGCTTCGCGACCTATACGGCCTTCCTCTCGCTGATACTGGTCATGAATCTCGTGCTCGAAGTCCCGCTCGGCATGCTGTCGGACAGGATCGGCAGGGCCGCCGCGCTTCTCGTCGGAAACGCCGTGTCGATCGCGGCTCTCGCCGCCACTTTGTTCGTGTCCGCATCGTGGCAGCTGTTCGCGATCGCCGTAGCGCTGAGCTTCGGCCAGAGTCTGACGAGCGGAAATCTCCAATCGATCGCTTTCGAAGTCTTCTCTCGTGCAGGCGTCAGGGATCAGTTCGGGCGGTTCCTGGCGCGCAACGCGTCGATCACGATCCTCGCGTCGGCGGCGGCGGCGCTCGTGGGCGGCTTCTTGGCGGATCTGTCGCTGGCGCTGCCGATGCTCGCGGATATCGCGCTCGCTGCGGTGCGCTTGGGCATCGGAATCGTCGTCTTCGTGCTCCTCTGGGGAGCGGCATCCGGGGCGGAGCGTTCCTCGGCCGTGCCGTTGCGACCCGACCGCCTCGGAGCGCTCGCTCAGATCGTCGATGTCGTCGCGGTCGTCAGGCTGCCGAGCTTCTGGGCCGCGGCGTGCGCGGGCGCGATCTGCTTCGCCGTCCTGCGCGCGAGCCTGAACTTCTATCAGCCGTTCCTCGCGAGCAGGGATTGGAGCGGGAGCGAGATCGGTATTTTGTTCTCCGTCGCGATCGTCGCCTCGGCCCTCCTGTCGCGACTCCTGGTCCAGGACGGAAAGGAAGTGACGGCGCAGAGCACGGTGTGCGTCCTGATCGCCGCGCTCGTCGTCTCGGGCCTCTGCTTCGCACTGGCGGATGTCGCGATCGGCTTCTTCCTCGTGGCATTCGCCCTCCACCAGATGACGCGGATCACGGTGCCGTCATTCGCGACCGGCGCGGAGCAGGCGTCGATGCCGGAAGGATATCCGCATCGGACGACCGCCGCATCGCTGTCGATGGCGCTCAGATCCGTCGTCGCGGTCGTCGCGATCAGCGTCTCGGGGCAGCTCGCCGCGCATATGGACCACGCGCTGACCCTCGCTGCCCTCAACATCGTCGGCGCGCTCCTCTGCGGCGCCGTTCTGTTGATGTTTTGGCGAAGCCAAAGGCCGAAAGGGGTGAAGTCATGATCCGGATCCCGATGAGCGCCACCCTGTACCTCACCAATCATTGCCAGTACCGGTGCGATCACTGCTTTCTCACCGATAAAGGAGCGCTGAATTCCTCCCACCTTCCGACTGCCGATGCACGCAAGGTCATCGACGATTTGTCCCGAAACAAGGTCTTGATGGTGGTGATCTCGGGTGGCGATCCTATGCTCCACCCGGATTTCATCGAGATCGTGAGATATACGCGTTCGCGATCTCTCGTGCCGTTGATCGGCATCAACGCGCTCGAGTACGACGAGGAGCGCCTCGATGCTCTCCTCTCGATCGGCATCACCGACTTTCAGGTGAGCATCGACGCGGTCGCCGGTCACCTCCACGGCTCGCGGACCCTGGAGGATCACGAGCCGGCGCTGCGCCGCATGACGACGAAGGGCTTCCGAGTCGCGGTCGCGGTCACGGTCCATTCCGGAAACGTCGACGGCTGCCCCGCTCTCGCCGCGCGCCTCTTGGAGCTGGGCTGTGCGAGCCTGAAGATCTCGATGTGGCGGGAAACCGGCACGGGTCGGTCGAGGGGCCTGCGCCAGGTGAGCGACGTCGAAGCGGCTGACCTGCGTCGTCGCCTGGTCGATATCGCCGGCGCGCGTTCGGACGCCTTGAGGTTCCCGGAGATGTACCAGGACGCGGACGGCGTCTGGCGCCTCGAGAGGTTGCCGCCCGAGCGTCTCGTGATCCGCGCGGACGGGACGATCGGATCGTCGGAGACCAGCCGGGCCATCGGTCGCGTCGGCGACGGCGACGTCGTGCGTCTCTATCGCGAGACGAAGGCGAGGAGTGCGCAGGACGCGCGCACCCGCGTTCTCGGCCGCGCGATGGCGGAAGTCGGCGTCGGGCGCGTGTGGGACGTCCCGCGCTCCGCGCTGGGGGCGGGCGGCGCCGTCGCCGCGAGCGAGACCGAGCGCATCATCATGATCGCCGACGATCTTTCGCCGGCGGAGCGGCTGTTCACGGCGCTCCACGAGATCGGTCACCTGAAAGCGGGCACGCTGTCGCGGGAGCCGCGATCCACCCCACGCCGCGTCGAGATCGACGCCAACCTCGCGGCGATCGAGACGCTCGCCGAGATCATCCCGGCGCGTTTCGCGGAGAAACTACGCCTGATCGCCCGCTCCGACGATGAAGCCGCCCTCTTTCGAGAGATTCGCCACAAGCTCGACGAGCAGATCGCGACGCTGGAGCACGCACCGACCTGATGGAAGCAGGGCGAAGTCTTCGTTTCCGAGCATCGTCTCGCCCGCCGACCGGCATCCTTCGGCGGAATGGTGCTCCCAACACGAGAGGATCGAGAGCATGAAGTACAGAATCGCCTCCCACGTCGTGATCCGCGAAGACGAAGGCGTGGCTTTCGACTCGCAGAGATTCGTCGTCCACAAGCTCAACGAGACGGCGATGCGGATCGTCGCCGAGATCGTCGCCGAAGCGAAATCCGTCGACGCATTGTCGAGCGCTTTGCCCGACATTCCCAAAGACGACGTCGGCGAGTTCCTCGCCGCCGCGGCTTCGGCGGGCTTCGTGAGCGCGCAGGTCGACGGAGCCGATCGTGGCGAGGGAGCCGCTGCGGCCCGTTGAACCGACCGAGCGCCTCGGCTATCGCGATCGGGCGGCCGCGACCTGCGCGCGCATGAAGGCGAGCGCGTCGCGGGCGAGACCGAGCTCGTCTTCGAACATCCGGCGCCAGATCCGGGTCGCGGCGGCGAGGTCGGGCAGCGCGAGGCCGAAGGCCTCGACCACGAGCGGGCCGTCGTAGCCCGCCTGCGCGAGCGCATCGAAGGTCTCGCGCCAGCGTACCTGGCCGAGGCCGGGGGTCGAGCGGTCGTTCTCGGAGATGTGGACGAGGGTGATGGCGTCCGCATGGTCGCGGATCGCCGCCGCGGGGTCCTTCTCCTCGATATGCGCGTGGAACGTGTCGTAGAGGATGCCCGCGCCCGAGCCGACCGCCGCGACGTAATCCGCGGCCGAGGCGACGTCGTTCAACAGATGGCACTCGAAGCGGTTGAGCGGCTCGATCGCAAGCCGGACCCCGTTCGCGCGCCCGTGCGCGGCGGCCTCGGCGACCGCCTCGACGCTCCAGGCCCGCTCGTCCCCGGTGGGCGGCTGCCCGGTGAAGGCGCCGATCGCCGAGTGGAGCGGCCCCGACAGGCTCGGCGCGCCCATCGCCGCCGCGCAATCGATCATGCCGCGCAGAGCCGCGACGCCCGCGCGCCGCACGTCCCGATCGGGCGAGGCGACGTTCTGCCCTTCGTTGAGCGCCGAGACCGCGAGCGGCGCGAGCCCGAGCGCGCGAATCTCGTCGCCGAGCCTCGCATAGGCCTGCGGGTCGGCGTGGTCGAAGACCGGCACCTCGACGAGGTCGTAGCCCATCTCGGCGAGGCCGGCGAGGATCGGCCGGTGCTCGGG
>JARWLF010001644.1:0-14034 GCA_029853055.1 Scenedesmus sp. KT-U | reverse complement strand
ATGTAGGCACAATCAATCACAACTACAAGGAATTTCAAGTGCAGCCGCTGTGATTGATTGAAGGTCCCACCATTGGTCACTTCTGCAGTCAGCGGGCAGCATCCTCAGTCACCGCAGTCAAATATTGGTACATACAAGCAGAATTTCATACAGCTGTAACGGTTTCGCAGAAGGTTGTCATGCGGCATTTGGGGTTCTGTTCGCCTAGTCACGTGCTGTCTATGTCTATCATTTGTGCTTGCACCTGGCAGCGCAGCTGTTCAGACTGCATGTACCGGTGTTAGCTGGGAATATAAGGCACTCACTCTCCCAAAATTCGTCCGTGAACATAAAGCCTGGTCACTCTCGGAGGGATACTTGCAAGATGGCCTTCCATTCCTTATCCAGCAACGGCACCTGTGTGAAAACACGCTGCAACACAAATGGATGTACACGCGTCTCAAGATCTGTTCGCTCGGCGCGCCCAGTCTGCGTTCTTGCTCAAGCACACCCCAAAGTAGTAGACACTTCTACCTACACTGGAAAGACAGTCCAGGGCCCAGCCAAGGGGAAGCACTTTCTGCATTTAGATGACTTCACCAAGGATGAGCTGCTTGACATGCTTGATAAGGCGCAGTATGCTAAGAAGAAGTTGTATGCCAGAGACACCAACTTCAAACCGTTCAAGGATATGTCCATGGCTATGATATTCACCAAGCCGTCAGCTCGCACTCGTGTATCCTTCGAAACAGTGAGTACCTTTGGTTACACAACAGTTTACGTACCTTTTCAGCTGCAGTTCCTCACTAACTGTGCATTTGTGAGACTGGGTCAACCACCTATGACAATGCGCACGCAGAGCTGCAGGGAAACCCTAATGTGTGACAGCCTTGCTGCAGCAATTGCTTGCAATCGGACATGACATAACGCACCAGGAGCTGTCTTAAACAACATACTGCAGCATTACAGCCCCTCTTCTTTGACGCCATCTGTCAAGGCATCAGTGATAGCACGGCAGCTACTATGAACCTGCAAGTGTGACTCCCAGGCAGCTACCACAGCTACTACAGCAACCTCAGGTGCTATTCATCATGCGTCATGCTGTAATTCTCAAACAGTCACCACCCTGACCCTGCTGTGCCATTTCATACAGGGATTCTACCGTCTTGGTGGTCATGCAGTGTACCTTGACCCCAACACTATCCAGATTGGCAAACGTGAACCCACCAAGGACATTGCTAGAGTGTTGAGCGGCTATAATGACATCATCATGGCCAGATTGTTTGCTCATGAAGACTTACTGGAGTTGGCAGAATTCTCAAAGGTAGGTTTCGGCATACAGCAGTGATGGGAGCAGCAATAAGCAGCAGCATCAGCACAATCAGCAGCACCACGCTTGATTTTTTCAAGTATGCATGACTGCTGCGTGATTGCTCAGCACAGTAGCAGCAGTTGCACAGGCTACTGTACCAGCCGCCACCATGTGAATGCACATGGCCACATGCATCACACACCTTTGAACCTGCAAAGAGCAATGCTATCATATCGTATCAGGCTGTCAACACACCTGACATGGAAGCCCTGCTGCTCAGCACCCAGCAGCTGCTGCTGATCGCCCATCATGCGCCTAGCTGTTAACTTCCCATTCTGACTGTACCCCTGCTTGCTGGAACCCCCACTTGCAGGTGCCTGTAATAAACGGTCTCACAGACTACAATCACCCCTGTCAGATCATGGCAGACGTTCTCACCATCACAGAAGTCAAGGGCAAGTTCGAGGGCCTCAAAGTTGCTTATGTAGGTGATGGCAACAACATGGTCCATAGCTGGCTGCGCCTGGCCTGCCGCATCCCGTATGAGTTTGTGTGTATCTGTCCACCTGGCTACGAGCCAGATGAGGCCACTGTGCAGCTGGCAAAGGCAGCTGGTGTCAGTTCTGTTAGTGTGACGAATGACAGGAACGCTGTGAAGGGTGCTGATGTGATTTATACGGATGTGTGGGCTAGCATGGGGCAGAAAGATACGCTGGAGAAGAAGCTGCGAGACTTTGGGCCTTACCAGGTTGGTGTCATCTTATATGATGCTTGATATAGTGTGTTGGTTGTATGGGGTGTGCAGGATGGTCTGTTCGACCAGTAGCAGCAGTAGCACGCACATGGTGGATGTCCTGCACACCGTCCTGCACTTTCCTTCAAGATGTCCTGCGTTTCATCTGCTGCAGCACTCAGTCCTGCACAGCTGGTCCTCCATAGCATGCTACGGCCTGGAGCTGTGCTAACTGTCTTACTGCTGTTGCTGTATGTTGTCTGGTGCCCTGCAGGTGAATGAGGACATGATGCGGATAGCTGGGCCTCAGTGTACCTTCATGCACTGCCTGCCTGCAGAGCGAGGACTGGAGTGTACAGACGCAGTCATAGAGAGTTCGGCTAGTGTAGTGTTCCAGGAAGCAGAAAACCGGATGCATGCACAGAACGGAATCATGCTGCACTGCATGGAGAGCAGCATGCAGTAAGCAGCAAAGCCAGGGAAGCAGCAGGCATCTTTGACAGCATGCAGTCAATTGTTCTGCAGTTATAGCAGCTACTGTCTCACTTCAGTATTGTATATCAGGAGTGTGTCATCAGGGTATTCGATGGTGTCTGCTTATCAACTGTTTGGTACTGTTTGCCGGAGCTTGTAGCAGTAAGCGTGTACAGGCTATGCAGCATGGGTACTGTGCTGCATACCATGCAGTAGCTGGAGTCCTTGAATAAGTGCAACATCTCACACCTCACACCTTGTAGGGACGATAGGGTCTTTGGGCTGTATGTGAAACCTTGATTGAACATTTCACAAACTTCGAAGCCATAATACGCGTTACTAGGCCTGGGAAAAGCATACAGGGAACACAACAGCTTGCCTGAGTGTGCTGACGCCTATCCGACCTTGCTGCGCTGAACACATGTCAGCCAGCGACTTCGCTGTGTATCTGTATGTCAAACTTTGCACCTTATACCGTCTCAAGGAGGAGTCATGTGCTGCACATTGTATCCTAGAAGCTCCGCTCCTTCCTTGGGGTGAGTAAAGGATGCTTCAACTGTCGTGCCTGTACAGCACCCGCACTTTGCATGTGATCACGCAGTTGCAAAACATCTCACTTTTATGTCACGAAAGTACTATGATCAACTCAACTTTGTGTGATTTGTGGCAACCACTCACGTGAGCAGGTGATGTGATTGATACCGTGGAGCTGAGGGGCAGCAACTCTTTTGCAGTGCCAATGTTATCGCAGAACACCCGCTCGTATGCTTGTTCGAATCAGGTTAACAAGGCTAAAACCACTGCCAAGCGTGCAAGCAGCGTCCCATCCACACAGCGTTTGAAACCGCGCGTGTCTGTTATGACCTAGCTTGAACGGGGAACAAAACACGCAGCACGCTGAGAGAGGGCGTCAGGTACATCGCTCGTGTGTGCAAATTTGGAGTGCAACAATACACTTTGATTCATATGTTGAGTATTTACCTGGCTTCTACGTTGTGAGCAAGTTGGTTCATACCAATTCGAATCAGGAACGGCCTACAGTATGTATGTGATCAAAAGAGATGGCAGAAAAGAGCCTGTGCGTTTTGATAAGATCACTGCGCGCATCAACAAGCTCAGCTATGGCCTCAATACTCAGTTCTGCGACCCTGTAAGTTACGAACGCCAAGCACGCAGCTCTGGGGGACTCTTACGCCTGATAGCAGTTTGTCTGACGTTTTGATGCATCGTTTGCAGGTATTGGTGGCCCAGAAAGTCGCTGCAGGCGTATATCGCGGCGTAACAACAAGCGAGCTCGATGAGCTAGCGGCAGAGACTGCAGCTGCTATGACATCCATGCATCCAGACTATGCTCTGGTGGGTATGCTATAAAGTGCTGATTAAACTTGCTGGCAACGGCCATACGTTGCTAACGCTGCTGTGTGTGCTATGCAGTTGGCAGCAAGGATCGCAGTGTCAAACCTGCACAAGAACACCTTGAAGTCCTTCTCCTTGACGTAAGTCATCGTCATAACGCCTTCAGCTGTCATGCACTGCTGTAGTACCTGCTCATGTGACCCTGACGCATTGCAGGGCAAAGCTTATGCATGACCATGTGAACCCCAAGAATGGCGATCCTGCTCCACTGGTGTCTGACGAGGTCTATGCCATCATTGAGGAGGTGAGGGAGATCATGATATGGGACATATGATGGTTTGCCTACACACAGGGCTCTGTGCTGCACTGCATAGGCAAAGTTTGACCCGATCCACCCCCTCTGCTGCCCCAGCTTGGAAGCTTACCATCTGAAGGTTCCTCCTCAGACGCCTTGTGATTCTTCTTGCAGAATGCTGAACGCCTGGACAGCGAGATCATCTATGATAGGGACTTCGATTATGACTACTTTGGCTTCAAGGTGTGAAAAGCAAGTTATAGGAGTATGTTTCATGTTGAAACTTTCAACTGTTTAGTAGCCCTTCTGATGTTGTATGTCACCCGTATTGCTAGCCATGTGTGTTGAACGGCTCGATGAACTGTGATGTTGCTGAGTGCATTGATTTGGCTGCTGATTCAGCAGTTCCAAGTCATATGATCATCAAAGCTCAACCAACCATGCAATGGTTTTTGCTATTGCTGCAGACCCTGGAACGCTCCTATCTGCTGAGGATCAATGGCAAAGTCATTGAGCGCCCTCAGCACATGCTCATGCGTGTTGCTCTTGGCATCCACATGCGCGACCTGGATGCCGCCGTGCAGACCTATCATCTGCTGTCTGAGCGCTGGTTCACCCACGCAAGCCCTACCCTGTTCAACGCTGGTACCCCCAGACCGCAGCTGAGCAGTTGCTTCCTGATCTGCAGCAAGGGTGACAGCATTGATGGCATCTATGACACCTTGAAGGAGTGTGCAGTCATCTCAAAGAGTGCAGGAGGCATCGGCCTCAGCATCCACAACATCCGTGCCACTGGCAGCTACATCAGGGGTACCAATGGCACCAGCAATGGCATTGTGCCCATGCTGAGGGTGTTCAATGACACTGCTCGCTATGTAGATCAGGTGCGCAGCAGCTAGTGGCAATGCAGATTTGACGATGAGGCTCTGGTTATCTCGATGTCCACACCTCAGGCAGCAGGATACATCGCCTGCATATGGCTGCGCTGCCAGAGCAGTTTTGCACGTACACTTACTGATCACCAAAGCAACATCTATGTGTTGTTTCATCTTTCTGAAGGGTGGTGGCAAGCGCAAGGGTGCCTTTGCCATCTACATTGAGCCCTGGCACGCAGACATCTTTGACTTCCTTGACCTGCGCAAGAACCACGGCAAGGAGGAGAATCGCGCACGTGATCTGTTCTATGGCCTCTGGCTCAATGATCTTTTCATGGAGCGAGTGGAGAAGAACCAGGACTGGAGCCTATTCTGCCCCAATGAGGCTCCTGGCCTGGCAGAGGTCTGGGGAGAGGAGTTTGAAAAGCTGTACATGAGGTAAGCGAGATTGTGCTGCAGGAGTGTAATAGTCTACATGCATGTTCCAACTATGAGCTGCATCTGCTGGACTATTACTTGCTGTTGAATCATAATATGACCAGCAGAGAGTCTATGCTGCTTTACCTGCCACGTAGCATCAGTTGATGTATGTTCACTCCCTCTGCTGTTCAGGTACGAGGAAGAGGGCCGCGCTCGCCGTGTTGTGCGTGCACAGCAGCTGTGGTTTGCCATCCTTGAGGCACAGATTGAGACAGGTAACCCCTACATGCTGTACAAGGATGCCTGCAATCGCAAGAGCAATCAGCAGAACCTGGGCACCATCAAGTGCAGCAACTTGTGCACTGAGATCGTGGAGTACACCAGCCCAGATGAGACAGCAGTGTGCAACTTGGCATCCATCGCCTTGCCACGCTTTGTGCGTGAGCGCGATGAGCAGGGCAATGTCCAGCAGGTGAGCAGGACAGCACAGCAGCACAGTGGACACCTATGACCTGTGCTCTAATGTACATGCTTCACAACATCACATAGTACATGCTGTCGCCATCAGGGAGATTGCAGCGCAAGAGCAGTTGCAAACGATAATATCAGTACTTTTACAACATGCAGGGCCCTGGCTATGACAACAAGAAGCTGGTAGGCAGTTTGAACGCCAAGAACCGCTACTTTGACTTTGAGAAGCTTGCAGAGGTCACGCGTGTCGCCACTGCCAACCTCAACAAGATCATCGATGTCAACTACTACCCCACAGAGACAGCTCGCCGCAGCAACATGCGCCACAGGCCCATTGGTCTGGGTGTCCAGGGTCTTGCTGACACCTTCCTGCTGCTGGGCCTGCCATTTGACAGCCCAGAGGCAGCAGAGCTCAACAAGGACATCTTTGAGACCATTTACTACTCATCCCTACAGACCAGCTGCATGTTGGCCAAGGAGCAGGGTGTATATGAGACCTATGAGGGCAGCCCAGTCAGCAAGGGTGTTCTGCAGCATGATATGTGGGGTGTGAAGGTAGGTGTATCGCCTAGTTGGCACCCTCACTTGCATGTCGGCAGCCATGCTGTCAGTCCTTCATCAGCTGCTGTCTATTCTGCCTGTCTGCTTGTTCCTTCTACCATCAACAGGATGTTGAGTGGTCCTCAGTCCAGCTGCTGTCTTTGTCTGCAGCCTACCAGTGGTCGCTGGGACTGGGATGCTCTGCGTGGAGACATCAAGCAGCATGGTGTACGCAACTCACTGCTTGTTGCCCCCATGCCCACAGCCAGTACCAGCCAGATCCTAGGCAACAACGAGTGCTTCGAGCCCTACACGTCCAACATCTATGTACGCCGTGTCCTTTCTGGCGAGTTCACTGTTGTCAACCAGCATCTGCTGGCTGATCTTACACAGTTGGGCTTGTGGAATGGCTACCTCAAGAACGAGCTGGTGGCAGCGAACGGCAGTGTACAGGAGCTGGACATCCCCATGCACCTGAAGATGCTGTACAAGACTGTGTGGGAGATCAAGCAGCGTGTGTTAGTTGATATGGCTGCTGATCGTGGTGCCTACATCGATCAGAGTCAGAGCTTCAATGTGCACATGAGTGACCCCAACTTTGGCAAGCTCACCAGCCTACACTTCCACTGCTGGAGGAAGGGTCTCAAGACAGGTGAGCTAGAGCGACAGTGGGTTGTCATGATGGTTTGTCATGATGGTTCGTCATTGGATAATGGCTTCCCCTTATAAGTTGAACAATTGCAGTTTCTGTTGCTGCTTGGCTGCGGCAGTACAGCTGTGATGCTTGTACTTGTGTCAAGATGTGACCATGGTCATGCCCTGTACTCATTGTCTGGCCCTGCTGCATCCACCATTGTCTCCAGGCATGTACTACCTGCGCACCAGAGCAGCAGCGGATGCCATCAAGTTCACAGTGGACCAGCAGGCGCTCAGCAAGAATTCCCAGAAGCCCCAGCAGCAGGAGCAGCAATTGCTGATGTCTCCCACTCGTACCATCAGCCAGCCAGCAGCACAGCTGTTGTCACCCAGCAAGAAGATGCAGGGGTTAGGGCTTAGTGAGGGGGGTATGAGCCATGAGGAGAGAGAGGCACAACTGGCACGCATGGTCTGCAGCCTGGAAAACAAGGATGCCTGCTTGATGTGCGGCTCATAAAGCCGCTGACCTTGGCAATTTCAATGATCATTGCAGCATGCAGAGAGCTTGTCTACCTAGGCATGCCACGATATGCAGCACTCGCGGTAGGGTTACAACATCAGCTAGGCAGTTCATAGCCAGTTCATGCAAGCGTGAAGACCAAACAATAGTTATGTGCAGGATCTTCTGCTTTGTATGTTTGTACCAAATTGGTGGCCCTAATGTGGGCATCCTCTATTTAATATGCTCAGTTTGCTTCCTGTCCATGTAGGCATCACTGCAGCTCCTACTGCCAGTCGAACAACAGTGTGTGCGCAGCAAGTGACCATGATGTTTTGCTGTATTCACTTGGTTTTATTGCATCACACATGTGTTAGAGATGACTCTTACGCTGACTAGACTTTGACAGCATTGACTCTGCATGACCCTGGAAATGGGTCAACTGCATTGTGACGTATACAGTGACACTGAACACCATGGTCTCTTGTACTGATGTTTTTTTGGCATCAGTCCCTCTTCCACGTGTTTTCGATCAAGGCAGTTTGTAGAAGATAGCATGTAAGCTGGGCCATGTTGAGCATATAGATATTGCAGCGGTAATAGCATGTCCCGTAGACTACATACTGAGTTCATGATTGCTTGTGCGATGCATAGTGTCAGCAGCAGTAGTATGCGCAAGGCTACCGCGCTGACTCAGGCTGTGACAGTTGTAACTGTGATATCTGGCACTTGGCGAAAGCTGATACTGACACACGGCTAGTTCAGTATGAAAACCTTCATCATGACAGATTGTTAAGTAAAAGTTGCTTTGACTAGACTGTCGTTGAGCAGCACCCACACAACCAGTTTGGCGGCACTTCGACACCTCTGCAGGCCGCTCTTAGTGCTGTGACGATGGTTCAACTACAACAGATAGATTTGGTTGTCCAACTTGGCACGCAGCCCCTAGCTCATCGGCTCTATCAGTACTTCGAACACCGACAGCAGTATGATGTGTTTCCCTACCCATTCGCGGACTCTGCAGAAGAGGTTGGGCCGTTCACAGATACCAGCGGCTCTTGTTTAGTTAGGTTCAGGAATGTCGCCATAACGCCTCAAGAGTTCAACAGCTGGCTGGAAACTAGCTTTGTCAGGCGCTCAGCAACCAGAGTGTTCTGGCTGCAGCAGTCAGTGCCAGCAGCTGCCAGCAGGTATGGTTACAATCGCCATGGTGCACCGCTATTGCATGCTCCATACCTGATTAACGTAGTATGCCAAAAGCAGTGAGCACTGCTAACATAGATATCAGCTGTCTGTGCATGTTGGTGCTGGTTGTGGTCAGAGACAGTCTGGAGCGTAGGATGCCAGCAATGGTGCTCCTGTTCATGATGCATCTGATGCATCAACCGTATACTGGTCAATCAGGAAACATGTTATGCTTGTATTGGATTTCCCAAATGCTCCACATGCACACATGTTGCTCCTGCCTACCACCCAACTCCCGTCACGGGCCCATGTTGCTGCTTCGCACATCTCAATTTGCAGAGAGGAGCTTGTCAGAGTTATCTCTGCTGCTGGAGTTCCTAGAGATGTCACTGGTGTCAGAATAGATGTATTTCCAAAGAAGCTAGAGCTTGACATAGGGGTAAGGAACATGCTTACTGCAAACGCTCGTAAAGCCACACAAACTGCCATGGCAAGCAGCAAGCAACTATCAGCAGGTTTCAACACCTTAAGTGCTCAAGATCAACAACAGCTGACACGCTGTTGCTGCTGCTGCTTCAGGATGAGATCTGTGCTGCTGGTTACCCTGTCCCCATGCACCCAGTAGACTTCAGTCATTTCTTGTTGGTAGTGCAACTTGGTGATTCCTGGCACTGGAGCTACCTGCCCAAATGGCACTGGAGCTACCTGCCCAAACATCAGCTGTGGAGACATCCTCCCGATAAACCAGCCATATTCAACAAAAGCGTAGCAACAGTAAGTGCAGCAGCAAAACATTCAACACAGATTGTGCTGTCATGTGGGTATGGGCTGTGTAGTGCTTTCTGTTCTGCTGATAGGTGCAACAACTTGTCCTGAAGCGCTGCTTGCAGAAGTCGTGGGTGCCTTCATTGATCTCAGCGGTCTCGAGACGTTAGCTGTATTGCTGCTGGTGTTGTTTTTCTGCAGGCAATCAACAAGATTTCAGAAGCAATGCAAGTCTTTGGGCTTCAGCATCAACAAGTAGCAGCAGCCCTAGCTGACCAAGCTGCTCAGTGCCAGATTCAACAGCAGCAGCGGCAGCAGATAGCCACTCTCAATGGTCACCATCAGCAGCAGCAGCAGCAACAGCATGCACAAGATACTCTGCTGACGAATGACAAGCATCAGCAGCAGCAGCGCTGGCGTTGGGCAATAGACATTGGTGCTTGCCCCGGCGGCTGGACAACATACCTGTCAGATTGTTGTGGATGTAACGTTATTGCCATAGATCCCGCTGATCTTCATCCTGATGTAACAGCTCGACCAGGAGTGCATCAGATCAAGGCCAGGGCACAAGATGCATCACAGCAGATTGATCAGCTGCTACAGGGGCAACAAGTAAGAGGCTGTGCTGGTGGAGATTGGACGTCTTTCACAGTTTGTTGTGTCTGACCAGCTGTGTGTTGATGAATGCTGCCTCAGTGTGCAGAACATCCACAACTGTTCAAGGTAAAGTGAACTGTAAGCAAGCGATACTGACGATCACTGCTGCTGCTGCTGCTGCTGCTGTGACATCTGCAGGTAGATCTGTTGGTGTGTGACATGAATGATCATCCAACACGAGTTGGAAAGCTGTTACTACCCGTTATTGACAGACTTAAGAAAGGTGTGTGGTGGAGCTAGAATGCTACTGAGCTTGTGTAGCAGGTGTTGACACTGACCTAGGGTGCAAGTTATTGCACCGCTGCATCCGTGACAGCTGGGTTGTGGTACATGGCTCTCTGCAGCAGCAGCAGCAGCAACAGGTTCAGTACTGCTGCTGCGGTACCAGTAGTCATTATGGTGTTGCGATTGTTGTCCTTCTTGTGCGGCTGCTGGGCAGGTGGATGGTTGATCCTCACGCTCAAGTTCTATGGCAGAGGCAGAAACAAGCAGGGTATGGTGCACCAGCTGGATGAGATGTTTCAGGTACGATGGGGGAGGTTTGCATGTGACCACTATAACTCCAACAGCCGCCATAACGTTTTGACTTGCAATGATCTAGATGTCAATACAGCTCTGTCTGCCTCCATCGTGATTGTCCAGCCAGAACATAGTGGTGGTGTCATGTGCCATGAGTTGCTGTCTACTTTGCCAGTTGGTTTACAGAAGGTATGGTGACAGATCAGCATCATATGTCTCTGTTCTGTCACAAGGATCATGTGTACATGGAAGTTGGAGACCCCCCAGTTGGATACATGTAGACTATTCTGGCCTAACCCTCTGATATTGCCTGTGGTGTATTGTGGATGGCTGATCAAGTAAAACATGTGTTGCATTGACTGCAGGGGAAGCTGCTTCCTGGGCGTGTGTTGTGGCTGATGGCAAACACCGTATGCGAGCGAACATTTGCTGCTCAAAAGGCGTGATGGGGCAACCTGTTCAGAAGCTTGGAGGCATGTGTCACAGTGTTGGCCAGTGTTGGCCTGTGTAGCAGCTGAGCAGCGCAGTCACAGCTGTGCTCAACTATGCTCTGTGAGCACTGGACGTCCGACGATGAGTCATCAAGTCATTGTGTCTTCGTTCCAGCCTGAGGGTGGTATTTGACGCAAATCAAATCAGATCAGACTGGCAGTACTGGGTGTACACAGTCACTGGCTGGCTTGCCAAAGCCCGAGGCTGCACTGAGTCAGAAATATACGCGGACACCATCTCAGCTTTTTCATGCTTCTCTCAGTGGCAATGCTGTGTACTGCACACAAATTTGGTTGACACTCTGCATGCAGCGCATTTGCCCTGAGGTAACATACTGATCAACTGCCATCATCTCCTGCCCACGTGTGAGGCTAGCGTCGCCTGCTCACAACCCCGATAGATACCACCATGCAATGTTACAGACAACAGAGGAAAACAGCCACAGTACCGTGAATCTTGTGGACCAGCTGTGATAGCGACATATGCACTTTTGCGACAGCCACGACGTATATGAATGTGTACAAGGCATGCGCCTTATCTGGTGGGCTCACAGGAAATCAACACAGATACAAGCTTCATGAGCTATACTTGGCAGATGGTCTGCCAAGGCTGAGCACAATCGCAGGACACGAACCTCGTCCATACTGCAGCACTGCTGTGCCAATCACTGCTGTGCCATGAATCACTGCTGCTGCATCTGCTCTAGCAAACAAAGTGCTGGCTTCCTCGACACTGCTGCACTGTTACAAGAAGTAGTCTGGTGCTGCTCGCTTGGACTGTGCTCCTCGAGCTTCTTGTGGAGCTGCATCAAACACCTGCCAAAGATGACAGCAGCGGCACATGACGTGTATGGTTGTGCATACTCCACACACCATAACCATCATGTGCACTCATAACACATGTATATCAATTGCAGTAGCTGCGGCACAACAGCTTGTCAACTTCATTTGAAATCACTGATCAGCTCAGCTACTCTGATGAACACACAGGAGCCAATGTTCCGGTGTACAGCACTGATCTGCAGCATCATGAGCAAAGTTGACTACAGTGATAGACGGCATAACAATGATAAGCAGGTACCAGCAAGTCTGTCTCACCTTGAAGTTCTTGTTGAGATGTTCATCAAGTTCCAAGATAGCAGCTATGTTACCACACCTGGCAGTGAAAGAACCGCAGCAGCAGCAGCAGCGACGACAACAGCAACCAGCCCTTAGAGACTGCACGATAGGAATGGTTTTCATACCGCTCACCCACTTCAAAAGCCTATCAATGCTGAGCTCGAAGACACCTGTGTGTGCCTTCCTGGTGGTGAGGGCCAGATATCACTGATAGATCTACCATCACCACAGAGAACACACATACAGCCACAGCTTTCTTTCCACATGTTGACAACACCATCTAGCTGTGCATGCACACAAACACATACAGTACGTTTACATGGTCTTTGGATTGATACGCAACCCCAACACTGCTTTCCTTGGAGCAAGCAACCTCCTCCCCTATGTCTCTTCCTCCTACCTGTAACAGTAGTTTGGTGCCGACCACACCGTCACCAACTGATCATGAAACATCCACTTGTAGCCATCCATAACAAGCTGATGCGCCCGACATATCAAGCTGATCTTGTTATTGCTGCTGAAGTTTGCACACACATCCCCGCCAAAGAGATACCCTGCGCCTCGCGGACTGAGACCCCAACCTTCAACATCCTCTGGATCAGACCACAGCAAGTCACACATGGCGCCATCATGGGGAACCTCCTGCTTGCGATCTATGGTGCGGATCTGTACAATATGATGGACATAAGAGGAAAGTTGACATTGATATGTTTAGTGCTGTTGCTGCTGCTGCACCGCTTACGCAGAAGACAGGGCAGAAGGGGCTTGTTCGGCATATGACATGCTTGCCTCATAGCAGTTGCTGCTGTCTAGCACTGCCGGCGCCTCCCAGCTGCTGCTGGCAATGCTGCTGCTCACTGCCAAGACCCTGCCAGATGTCTGCTCGACGTCTCACCTGGTCTAGTGTGTTTATTGTTGGTGACAGACCGCCATGTACACAGAATATCTGATTGTCAATCACAGCAGACAGACTGCAAACATGGACAAGACAGATACAACGCAGCGCTGATGCGTTACATACTCTGAATATGTAGCAGATCGTATATGTAGTAGCTACACGTGCTGCTTTGGGACTGCCGGAGTTTGTCCCACGCTGTTCTGCAAATGGGGTCTTTGTTCACTGCCTGACAAACGCAGAGAGCATCGATAGGCGACTGCAGTCTGCCTGGACCATGCAGGGATGCTGCACTGGCCGCCTGTCTCGACATACAAGCGATCTGCACGCGCCTTTGTGATCATCTGCTGATCCTGACGCTGCTGCTTCAACCACTGCTAGTCTGCTGCTCACCTAAGGTAGTCAAAGACGTCTGTGCAGTATCGCCAGACATTGACTGACCCGTACTTTCTCAAGCACTCATCATAGAAACCATACACCTGTAATACAAACCAGCTGTGTTCAGCAAGATGCAGTCTGCTGTGTTTGATTTGAGACTGGACAAGCTGATGGGTGCCTTGCAAAGCAGCACAGGTGCCCCGGCTCCCTGCTTGGGTTGCGTTGTGAGATAGCTGGTTGCAAGGACCCTTACAAGTCTGCACTCGTTCTTATCATCTAAACTGCACATAATCAGACTGTAGAGATCATGCTACATATCATTGCTGCTTGCCTGGGTGATCTGCCTGCTTTCATGGTTCCCTCGTATCAATGTGATGCGATCAGGGTATCGGACCTGAACACAACATGTGAATGAATATGTCAGCCAGCAACAAC
>JARWLF010001643.1:0-15973 GCA_029853055.1 Scenedesmus sp. KT-U | reverse complement strand
GTGACCTTTCACTAACACCCATGAGGCTCAGGGCATGTGCGACAACTTACTTGACAATAGAGCTGAAGTTGTCATCCAGAATGACGATATCAGCTGCTTCCTTTGCCACCTCTGTTCCTGCAATGCCCATAGCCAAGCCAACATCTGACTCTTTGAGCGCTGGTGCATCATTTGTTCCATCACCAGTCACAGCAACCACCTCTCCCTCCTTTTTCAGCAGGGACACTAGAGTCAACTTGTCTTCTGGTGACGAGCGAGCCAGGACCTGCAGTTAAGACAGAGATGGCCCATCACAACACATACCATGGGCAACTGTTCATCTCCCTGATATAGTGGCTTTGCTCCATGCAATCTCGCAACACATGACCTTGGCATGCAGCACATTGTCAAACAGCTGAACATGCCAACATACTATACGTACCTGCAGCTTGGGCAGTAAGGGGATCAGCTCATTAGCAGGCATGTTCCTGAAGTTGGGTCCTTCCAAAGCTATGCCTCCTTCTGTCAAGATGCCACACTCACGAGCAATGTGGCGCGCAGTGTGTATGTTGTCACCTGTGACCATGCGCACTGTGATGCCAGCATTCTGGCACACCTTGACAGCATGAGGAACCTCTTGCCTGCAGACGTGTAGACCAAGCAGCAACACATGCTGATGCAGGGAGATGTTCCAACAGGTGATTCCAGCATGGCTGCACAAATCCAATGATATGATAGCAAGCAGTTACCCCCGTTGCAGCTGCAGCATTACCATAGCAAGGACGGGACAGTGTGAGGACACGCAAACACCACAGGCACAGTAGATAGACACCCTGTACCAACCTGACAGGGTCCTTGATGCCCACAATTGCCTGCACAATAAGATTGTGATCCACCCTGTCAGCATCCTCAAAGAAGTCAGCTGGCCTTGATGGGTCATGGGCAGGATAGTCTGTGTAAGTGAGGGCAATGCAGCGCAGACCACGAGAAGCCATGCCTACGACAGTCTGCAGCAACATACAAAGTTGGGACCAGTCAGTGTGCATTTGTTGCACTTCCTCATCACAGCAACACATAGCAGCCAATAGCACCACCAGTGCCACCGCCATCCTCTGAACTTGACATGCGCTCCCGGCCTGATCTCAGGCTGAAAAGGGCTCAATCACGCTCAGCACAGAGTCTTGCTTACAAAAAGCCATGCAAGACGTGCAGTACATCACTCCTATTGTCAGTACGCAACATGCATACATGCAGAACATACTCATAGCTGAAGACTATGAATACCTACCTGCATCAACTGCTCATTGAATGACTCTGTCAGTGGGACTACCTCGCCATACTCGTTAACATAGCTAACAGAACGTTTGAGCACCCACTCAGCTGCACCCTTGTTGTACAGACGCAGGGTATTAGCATCATGCTTCACAAGAACACTTGCCATCTTCTTGGCAGATGTGAAGGCATACACTTCGACGGTGCGGTCAGCATAAGCGTCACGAATCTGCAGAATATCAACAGAGGGGTAGCAGTCAGATTGGGGTTCAACATCTTGTGCTGGTTGTCAGAATCCCAGAAAATTCCATGACCAGGCTGATTGATGTGCAGCACTCAAGCTGCTGTGAGCAGACACACATCTCTCGGCAGCATACTGTGAAGCACACTGTGAAGATCATCTCCGATGGCTTACCTGCTTGTAGTCGATACCCCATTTCCTGGTGAGCACAAGCAGTGCACACTCTGTCCTGTTGCCCACAAACTCCAGAGGCAAGTCACCGTGCTCAATGAGAAACGCCTTGCTGTTCAGACTATTGTTGTTTGCCAACTCTGTCATCAGCTCAGGCCGCAACTCCTGCACAGATCCCAGCCAATCAACACATCAGCACTTGCGCTCACAGACATGGTGCTTCGTATCCCTGCTCAAGATTGCTCGAGCCAATCCTAGCATGGCTCACACAGCTGCACAGCACAGTGCCTCAACCTGTAGAGCACGCTGCTGCATTTCTGCAGGGTATTATACAAAACCCATTGTCTGCGAAGCGCACAGAACAAGGAATACTCACCCCTGGAGTAGGTGCATGATCTAGTTGCACTCCACTGAACCAGCCAGCCACCACAGTCATGCGATTCTCTGTTAGAGTTCCAGTCTTGTCTGAGCAGATGGCGGTGGCGCCTCCCATGGTCTCACAAGCAGCCAGTACGCGGACAAAGTTGTTATCCTGTACGCCAGTCAAGACAGCACGTGGGTATGCAACAGCGTAGTTCTAGTAATGGTCTAACCCTAGTGCAGGTAACACAAACTCGCTAACATGAGCATGTTCTGCAGATAGAGCCAAACAGCTAGCAGATCACAAGCAGCACACACCAGCAACCTGCAGCGCTATGTATAGGCCATACAGGACTAGGGCAGGATGCCCAACAAACACACCTTCATCATCTTCTTCATAGAATAGGCAAGTGCTATAGTCACTGCCAGAGGCAAACCTTCAGGCACAGCAACAACCACAATGGTGACGGCGTACAAGAAAAACTGTACAGGACCATTCTGATTGATCTTGCTGATAGGAAAGCCTCTGTTGACAACACACCTGCAATACAGCAAAGAAAGTGCGGGTGTTAGTCACAAGCAATCAACCAGGGTACACTCCCCACATACATGCAGCCATCTAACAGCTTTACACATCAGATAGACCTAGCAATCAGCTAAAGATAATTGTTTGCCTCTCAACTGTGGCTGCGACATGTCCACATGCCAAGCAAGCAACCAATACTCACCACTTGATCAGTAAAGCGATGAAGGAAGCAACAGCCACCGCAAAGCCGATTTTGCCAATTGCTCCAGCCAGGACTGCCAGCTTCTCTTGCAGCGGTGTGTCTTCACTGCCAGCATTGCCAACTAGGGCCATTGTCTTGCCCCACTCACTTTGCTGACCTGCAAGGCCACACATAATATACAAGGTTTAGCAGGGTCCCAATGCCACAGATATGGTTCGTGGCAGTTGTTGGTCCCGCCACTGCTGACAAAGCACAGCCAGGGTTACACTGCTGCTGGTGTTGCGTTGCACACAGCGCCTTGATAATCTGATAACTCCACTCTCTACCAATGCTCTGCCATACTGCATACTGCATCTGCACAGGGTATGTACCTGTTGCAATAATCAGCAGTCTGCCGCTGCCTTCGCTGACTTGCGTTCCACTGCGCACCCAAGGGTCCTCATCAGGAGACTTTTTGATTGGATCACTCTCGCCTGCATCAAAACACCAAGCACAACAGTAGCAGGGATTCAGCTTCATCACAATCACAAAAAGCTTGAATGTTTATATCAGCAGCAAGTCATGCCACACTACTGAGCAAGCTCACAGTCCTAAGGTGACGAGTGTGATGCCTGTAGAGCCTGGATTACCTGTAAGAGACGCTTCGTCAATCACCAGGTGGAAGCCATCTATCATAACTCCATCAGCGACTACCTTGTCTCCCATGTTGATAAGGTAAACATCACCAACGACGAGGTCTGTGTTCTTGACAACCTGCCAATTGCGCACAGACTGAGTTTGCATCTTATAGTTTGTGCTTTACCCACAGAAGGCTGTTACCTAGGCAGCACGTAGAAACTCCGCTGCATGCACGCTGCTTAGATTGCTGTTAACTTTCGCTGCAGCCTATCTGTACATTTCATGGCAGTGATGCGACTCACCATGGTTTCACCCCCACGAGTCACTGTGACTTCTATGATGTCTTTCTGTGCATTTAGCTTCCTGAACTGCAGATCTTTCTGATAGTCATTTCCGGCACCTGCATGAGACCATGAATGCTTGCTTCAGACATGCTGCTGTGGTGGATGCAAGCACTGCTAGCTGTGTGCTTTGACAATCACTGCTGCACTGTCAATGCTATTTAGCTCCCTTTGCTTGGCATCTGCTTACTAACATGTACCACCGTCGACTGCATACACTCACCAACCATAATGACGATGGCAACAGCAACCCAGATAGCAATTCCTTCGATCCATTCACCCTCTTTTCTCTGCTCCTCAAGAGCGGCACCCAGCACAGTTGAGACCTACAAGGATGTGCAGATAGTGAGTGACATGCAGCTGTCCATGTATACAGCAAAGCCTTGATGTGGTGCCATGAGCCTGGTTTGAGCAGGCTGCGGTGCATGCAGCAGCTACTTGATGCAGGTCCTTAAGTCACACACTACTCACCAGCGCAGCTGCAATGAGCAGCAAGATGATTGGGTCCTGTACATTCTCCGCACACAGAAGAAAGAAGTTCTTCTGTGGTACGCTTGGTAGCGTATTAGCCCCATACACCCTGCGATGCTCATCTATAGACTGGCTGTCTTTAGCTGCTGGATCCAAGCCACGATGGTGGTCACTGCCAAGAGCAGAACACAGGCCCGTGACGCCACCCAGCTGCTTGAGCTTATCCATATCTTTGCCCTGCAGGGTCACCAGCATGGTACAGTAACCAGGATATGCTACCCGGCCACTATGAGATGCATGTAGACCAACTGCTGACCAAGTGCAGGTTCTTACCTCATTCATGGCAAAGAGCTCAGAAGGCTTGACTGTGAATGGACAGTTTACGTCATCGTATAAAGGTATCTCTACCACCTCCTTCTGCCAAGGCCAACGCCATTTTCGCTCCTTCTTCTCTGTCGCAGTCTGGTCTTTCATGGGAAGTTGCCCACCGAACTACACAAGGGTGCCTTGATGATGTAACACTATGAAGAAAACGCTCAAACAAACTATTTCTTTATACTTTGCAGGCACATGCAAACACAGCGGCAAAGCTGCCAGAGGCCGTCGTGCTTGTCAACAGAGTACCGCCCAGAGTAGCTTCGGACTCGAGCGCAACAGACAAAAAATCCTTACAACTCACAAGCTGCTCTCGCTCTGGTATGACGGGCCAACATGTGAAAGCATATGACACAACACAAACAACGACAGCTCTGATTATGGGGCATCGACTTTAAACAGCCATGAACGCGCAAGGAAGCTCATCAAAGACGCATGGTCAATCTTACAAACGGGAAACTGTCGACACTCACACAGGTGGCTGCGGTCCTAGGTATCGACCTTTCACATGACTGTCGACAGTCGTGGCCGATGATCATTGGCTGGGGCTTCAGGTAAACTGCAACAACTACGCACCTGGTTTAAAGCTCCTCCCGTTGTATAGTGCCGCATGTGCATATCCAAACCGCCGTGAAAGGTGCTGGTACGCACGTGACCTGTCGTCAGCCTGAGCACGGTGCACCAAGCCTCTACAGTGAGCATGATAAATAGCGCCTTGGTAAACTCACATGTTTCCAGCAATCATACATTAAGCTCTGAGGAGTCGGTGCCAGGAGGGCCACTGCAGCAAAGCATAAAGATGTGCTGCGCCAGATGCAATTGCCCCTGGAAGCATACCAATTGTTACGGACATAGTACTCATGCACTTGCAGGTCATCCAAGATTGCATGGAAACTGCAGCGTCGGCAACATAGCTATGGATATGCAGTACCAGATGCACACTGTGTCACAGGCTACACTGTGTACTGGAGATTTGTGCCCGGCTGAGCCTGGGCACTGGCATGACGAGTTTTACCCTGTTAAGGTGTCAATTCAGCACTTCACAGGGGTATAACTCGTCATGAGTTATGAGGACTGCTGTGAGCAGCTGCTACACTGTAGCTACAACAGCCAAAGGCATCCGATGCCGGGCACTGACTAAGCATACGATATGGCAACGATACTTTGAGTACATATCAAGTGAGTTCTGGCTCGATTGTCTTGCACTTACTGACCAGAGTGGGTGTCTCTACTAGTAGTACTACTTGGCTGTCAACAGTTGCCAGGCAGTGAAAGAAAGGGAATTTGGCTCATGCAGCAATTGTATGCAACACAAGATGAAAGGCAGTAGTAGTTACCCTCTCCGGCCACGAGGCCCTTGGCCAAAGCTTTCTCACTGAAATACAAAAGTCTTATGGCTTAGTCTACGGTAGCTCAGCCTGGGCTACCGTGAAGGCTTCACTGTTGTAAGGTCATCTTCTCACGTTATGGATGCAAAACTGTTTCTAGCACTCAGTTCTAGCACTGGCAGTTCGGAAGCAGTTTGAGGTAGCCAGCCTTGCAGTGTGAGGTAGCCAGCCTTATATATATATTGAACAGTTGAGCCCAACTCGGCGGCTGGTCTAATTTGACTGCAGTCGCGACTGCCTTTCCGCTGATTGCACGATCACTGTAAGTAACAGATCCCGGATTAGGTCTGAGACAAACCCATGTTACCCGCAACAGTAACCCATGTTACCCGCAACAGTAACTGGCCTCTTGCCAACACACGCTGATGCCAGCATCAGCCTTATGCCAGCAGTGAATGCCCTGCCAATAGAAACACACGTTGTACCATTGAGTACACACTGCAATGTTTGCACAGTCCTACTTTATGGTGAACATATAACAAAGACCAGGAGCAGATAGGCACCGAGGTTAAGGAAGAATGCTCAAACATCTTGCATGGCATGCCATCTGCTGTAGCAGTTGAGCCCGATGACAGTGGCACAACAAAGCACATGTGCATTACAGATCCTGCTTAAATGTGTCTGCTCAAAGCCTTGATGACAAATGGCACAGCACAATTGCAAGTAGACACAACAGAAAGCTCAGGAAACCCTAACTTGCAATCAAAGCATCAAACCTTTGATGCGGTGTCTGGGGATGATGACTCAGATGTCCAAGCAAGCTGGCCAAAGCTGCTGGACTAGCAGCAAGGACTGTAAATGTGCATGTTGCTAGCAAGAGCACACTGTCGTCACAAGCTGTACAGTACATCTCACTGGTTAACCATCAGCGGCACAAACATCTGCCTGTTTTTCAGGTCAACACACCATTTCTATATGATTAACATACACAGCCCACTTGTGTAGTGTGTACACCAACGCAGACTCCTACGTGATGTTCAATGTGTGCCACAGCACAACACAGTTGAAAAGGTACATACCACAGACACATCAACAGGCTACGGCCTGTGATTGGTATACATACTCTCAGTTTACCAAGTAGTAGACACTGTAGGAAAATGGCAAGTGGCAGTCCAGACATGCTGAACCCCACATAGACTGAAACACAGCAAGCCAGCGGCTGGTGATTGGACGACTCACCCTGCTTTGCTCAGTAACCATACATGCATGTCGGGAAGTCAGGAGTCAAAACAAATTACGATGCATGCATACGCTTCCTGAGCCCTTGGAACAGCTTCGATGAGAAGTACCACTGCCTCAGAGCAAGCTCTGCAGCTGCCACTAGCGCCGCAAGCATACTCCTTGCCCTGCTAGCTTGCTGCAGCTGCACAACCCCAGCTTCATTGTTCTGACTTGTTGGCCTGGAAGCAGGTCTCTGAACCACACCAGAACTAACTAGCCAACAAGGCTTGGCTTGCTGTGTTGTAATGCTGGTGCTATGTCGCCCAGCTTCGTCCAGGTTACAGCCACATGAATCATACCAAGAATGTAGCCTTAGAGTCAAACACCCCCATTCCTAAGTATACACGCCAAACGGTCAGTCCTAACCCCAGCCCCCTACTGATGTACACCAGCGGCTTCACGATGCTGCACGCGGCTGCAACTTGGCAAGGATGTCCTCTGGTACACCATCCATCTCCCCTGGTAGCCAGTTGAACAATGGTGGCAAAGGCTTCCCGTTGGGTAGCACTGTAGCTGGGTCACGCAACTCATCAAAGAATGGATGGGTCATTGCCTGGTGAGCTGTGAACCGCTTCTGAGGAGCATACTGCAGAAGTCGCGATACCTGCAGGCACAAGATGCAAGACATCTCAGTGTACAATTAAGAATACATCTTTATGCTACCATGCATGGGAACATGCACAGGACAGGTGCTCGAATCTCTGTGCTTGATGCTCGCCCTGACGTGGTGAAGCATCGGCATCTGCTCTGCGCATACCAGGTCGATAGCATCTGGTGGCATGCGCTTGCTGAAGACCTTGGTCCATGGGTGAGCCTTGATCTGAGGGAATTTGAACTCAGTGTAGTTGGGGTTCATGGCATGAATTTCTTCTTTTGTTGGAGTTCCCAAAACCTTAATAATCTCCACCAGCTGGTCTACGCCGCTCTCGCCTGCAGCAGAGAAGACATCACCGATCTGACAACAAACAGATGACAGCATTGCAGGCCAACACAGACAAATGCAGAGCCAACACAATACATACAGGCAGGGATACTCAAGGACAAGCACATATAGTGTGTTGTTATGGATACAACGCATGTGTCTTGCATGTTTGCGATACTGCCTGACAATACATGCAGATAGCAGTGTGACTGATCAAGGACGCAAGGACAAGCAGGAACTGACCTGGAAACATGGGCTGACCAAGCATAAGCTCTGCTAGTACACAACCAACGCTCCACACATCTATGGCACTGGTGTAGTCAGTAGCGCCAAAGATCAACTCTGGAGCTCTGTAATATCGACTGCAGATGTAGCTGATGTTTGGTTCGCCCTTGATTAGCACCTGCAATGCAAGCAGTGTCGACCACGCTTACATGCAGCAGCAACAGTCTCTGACCGTGGTCACTCAACTTCAGTGCACAAACAAGGCCATTAGAAGTGCTAAGGTGTGTTAGTATGCATGAACACAGTAGGCCTGAGCTGCTATAGCAACCAACAGGGCTAGACGACGCACCTTGGCACTGCCAAAGTCACAGAGCTTGAGCTGGTGGTTCTCTGTGTTGACCAGCAAGTTCTGAGGCTTGATGTCTCTATGACAGATGCCATACTTGTGTATATGACCCAGCGCGCGGCACATCTGATAGGTGTACAGCTTGACAAAGATGGGAGGCATACGCTGATTGTTCTTGGAGTAGGACTTGCTGATTCGGTAGACTGTGTCAGGTACGAACTCCAGCACGAGATGCAAGTACGTCTCATCCTTCTCTGTGGTTGAATAGAAACACTGCTTGAGACGGACGATGTTGGGATGGTTGACCATCTTCATGATCTGCAGCTCGCGGTTCTTGAATCGCTTGTCCTGCAGCACCTTCTTGATGGCAACCTGGAACACAAGGTTACAACAGCAAAAACAGCGCTCATGTGGTAAGCTGCAATATCATACCTGATAGATAACAAGAGTTTGACCATGCAGTCACCCAGATCATTCACAGGTGCAGGAAACTGGGGGCTGATGACTGCATGCTATCGCCAGTTGATTCCCAGCTACAGCAAAGCAATAGCATGAGGCAGGATGACAGCCTGGCAAAGACTCACCGTCTCTGCTGTTTCTAGACATGTTGCCTGAAAGACGACTCCAAAAGAGCCATTTCCCACGATACGCTCTGTCGCATAATTGTAGGTCTGCTTGTTGGAGCCGCTGCCTGCTGTTGCAGTGATGACATGTCCACCTGACCGATTTTCTGCCTCTATCACTCTGCCCTCAAACACCTGTACAGCACAAGAAACCAGATGGGCTATGCATGAGAATACAAATCGTTCACCAACAGCTTGGTAGCTATTGTGATCATATGCATACCTGGCTGCTTTCAGGCTGTGGTGCCAACTGGAATTTAGGCTCGTCTTGTAGATTAAGCGCCTTCATAGCCTGCATGCCATGCAATTAGCGTGACTGACCTGGACACATAACGGCACCTGCCAGACGTTCCAAGTTCAGGTCATACTCACCTGAGGTAGTGCTTCCTGTTGAGCTGCCTGGGGTAGATGGCTCATCCCAGTCTGCAGTTTGACACATGGGAACAGTCAGAAGCTGGTCTATGTCCAACTATTGGTCAATGGCTGTGGTCTTGTGAGAAAACCACTTACGTTGGAAATGGCTGCTGAAGCAGATATAACCTCACCCCCTGCGTAAGAAGATGAGCTGTGTCAGCACCGGTACGTCACAATGCGCACCACAGCAACGCAATTATACAAACCTGCTGGGACCGGCCCTTGCTGCTTTGGCTTCTTGGCTGCTACTCCCTGTAGACAAAGACACGTATAAGCTGCACGCTCGGAGGTCTACAAGCCTTTCAAGCATTTGAGAGCAAACTGCAGGTCCTACAGGTGCGATGGTGCCTTCGGAAGGTTTTGATGCGAAAACGCCCAGTGGGGCCTTCAAACGCTCCATGCGCAATCTGAAGATACTGTAGTTTTGTTTGAGCTAGCCACAATGCTGCGACGGGCTGTATTGTGCTGCCCGTTACTTGGTCTTTCAACCAGCATGCGACCACGACGTCGTAAAGTTTCTCAAGTATATTATTATATCCTTCAAAAGATATGCCAACCTTCTCTAACGCTCGCTTAATCTCCGCAACAGCTCCTTGTCTCTGGGCTAAGGCTTCAAGGCTTAACTCCCCGTGTTGTGACATGTGCTCCTACCATCTATTGAATATCCTGAACTCAATGTTGCAAAGCCCTGCTCAACGCCACTGCAAAAACGGTACCTTTCTAGCGGTCGAGGATAGATCTCTTTTTCTATGTTCACTCTTGTTCATTTCGACGCTCAATCCAGCATCGAAGTTTTGCGACGACAGCAACTTAGCGTTTCTCGCCTCCCACACTGTATCTCCACCAGCAACTCCGAACTTGTCTGTACAGAGCGCCTACTGTTCACCACCCAGGACAGACATAGCACGGCGTTCAAAGCTGAGCATCGGGCAGCCCGTGATTTATGCCTAGTTGCATGGGAAGTATCTGGCTAGTATGTAGACCACAGCGGTGTTTGCATTTGCTGTTCAAGAGACCCTATACTAGGCCCCCAGCTGAGCGGGCGCTGCCTTTCACATTCACACACCTGTTGGCACCGACATTTGACTCGAGCAGACTGGGCTTGTTAATGGTATGGCTGACAGATATTATGTGGGTCAGCGGTTGCATAAAATCAGTCTCTTGGTGTTTCTGGGTTGTGGAAGCATCCACATCAGACTCTAGGCTAGAAGATGCACAGCTCCAGCATCCATCACACACCATGCCAGAAGCCTGGAGTGACAGCAAAGAGTGTTGACACTCAAAGCATACTCATCCATTGAGCAGTGGTTCGATGTGTTCAACCTTCTCAGTATGGCTTGTACTTGCTCTGTCGACCCCAACACACCCCTGGAGCAACAGAGTCTGTTTCACTGCTGCAGCTTGCATTTGCTGCACAAGCTGCATCGCTTTTCTGCGTATATTGATAGCAAAAGCACAATTCTAGAGTGCACAGTCGTTCACCAAGACGCTTTCAGTCACAATCAAGTGAATTAGCAGTTGACAACTGCAGCAGTGTACCAATCCCCCAGTGTACAGCAACAGCTTTCAGGAGCAACCTTCGAGCTTGCACGGTGCCCAATGACGTCGTGACAGGCAGTAGTAGGTGAGCGATTTACACATCTACAGTTTTCTGCATCGATCAATGCAGATGCAAGTACACCAACAGCGACTCTATTTGTGATGGCAGCAATGTCACAAGCATGCTTGGTCCGCATCTCCCTGTTTCTTGTACAATTACTTTGGAAAAGGTTTCTGTACACCGTGACTGTATGCCCAAGCGTACACTCAGTGCTCTGGCGAAGGGTCCTACATGAAATTGTCATGAAGACTTCATTCTGTTGATCAGTAACTCACCTCCAACCGCCACATATAGATCTCATGCGTGGGGTCAACAATGTGGCTGGCACACTGTTGGCAACATGAACCTCAACATGTATGTATCTTTACATACAGCGCCTTATGGCCGATGAATGCATGAGTACAATGTTTACCCAACATTAGAAATCAGATATTGCCAATATGACACTCTGAAACAGCTATTCACTACAACACTAGGACGAAACCAGACACATGCATACTTTCCCCTCTCTCCACACTGTCAAGACTGGCCAGTAGCTGCCAGACCGTTTTGATTGAACTTGCCTTACTTGATTTGGGATGTATAATAGACTGTACATGCACAATCTACTACGATACACCTGCCAGCTCTGTCGGGGCATGGCCTCATTGCACAACAACAAAACACACCGCAATAAAGGCCTTCCAGGGCATGCTAATGCCAACACCAATCTCAACACAATGCAGTCACCCCTTCCAACAGTCCAACAACAACTATCACGGCCTGTCACATAATATGGTACACAATCTGCTGACAACTCCAGTGCACGATCTGCCAAACACTTCTGAAAAGTCGAAACTTTCGAAATCCACAGTGGACTTCACACCCCGATTCCTATCAGGAATCATGATTCATGCAACACCATACAAAGCCAGCTGGCTTGCAAGCTGATAACGGAAGCATACCCACAGCAGGCCCGCATAACACACACAACAACATTCAAGTTACACACAGAAAGTACACTTCATGCGTTCAAGGTCAGGCCGTGCTGCTGTCACACGTGTTGTACATACATCCCCAGAGTACATTACTGGTTGGCATCTCAACGGGTGGCAACTCACTGCACTGCAGCTCCCATGGGAAGGGTTGACACCATCCTTGTACTGAATACACTCATCAGCTGAGCTTACGCTCCATCTTTATCATTGTAGATCTCATCACAGAGTGTTGCCAAGGCTGTCACAAAAGCAGCATCAACCCCGGGCTCGATAGTGAGGAAGTACTTCTGAGCATCGGTCACCACACTCCTGTAGCAGCAACAGCAAAACAGAGACAGCAGCAGCAGCACACACTTCAGATAGTATGTATACACACACACGCACTCTATAAGGCATCGGCAGATATCAGGCATCTGCCATAAGACGAGGCCTGTACAGCATCTGCACAACAGCATCGCAACCTTCCTGTCATGCTTATGACTTCAACAGTTGCCTATGCTTACATCATGAATGCTGTGCTGCTTGAGAATCGGCTCTCCCTTTCCACTGAAGCAATCTGCACTTCTCCACGGACGGGACTGCGCTGATAGATTGCAAAGCGCTTGCTGCGGAAGTCACCCTGTGATGCAAAGAGTAGCAAAGGCAAGAAGATGGCATCATGATGTTGGCAATATGATACTGGGCAGCAACCCAATTGTATATGCAGAGATACACACATATAAAATGCAAGCTGACAACACTGCCTGCGGACTTTAGGTTCAAACATGTACCATTATTAGAGAGCACTTGTCCAGGCGACAGCCCCAACCCATGATGAACGTACCTTGATGAGAAAGTCTGGCTCACGATCACCATCGTTCAGGTACACCGTGATAGCTGCAGCAGCAACATTACCACACATGGTCTCATTCAACATCACAACTATATGTACACACCACGCAGCACTCATGACAGCCAGCACATGGTGCAAAACCAACATACAAATAGCATGGACCAGGCATCTGACTGCAGCCTACTCAGTTCAGCACCTACATGGTGTGAGTGATGTCAGCGCTGGTTTGACTTCAGCGACTCTCGCTCCATTCTCGGCTCTGCTCATGAACCACCTTCCCCTAAAACTCAACATCTTCTTCTCCATGTGCAGCAAAGGCATGTTGTTGGCGTCAAGCAGCTGTCGACGGCCACCAATGGAGAAGGCAGCAGCAGCCAGCCTGAAGAAGGGACGACCTGCAGGATATGACCACAACACAGTGATGACCAGGACTGATATGCTGCTACCACTACTACTAACCATGCTAAAGTTGTGTACAAATAGGACGAACCACGATGTGATGTTGCATGACAAGGTGAGAGCAGAGTGTGTCATGATTTGAAACAGCACATGTGATCATGCGTGCAGGAGAGCAGCAGGGTGGTGTGTTGTTGTGGATACCTGTTGTGTCTGTGATTGAGAAGTCATCATTTCTGAACATGCCAAACTGCTCCTGCATCACCAACACGGTCCTCTGGGGCATGCAGAAGCGAGGAGACACAACTGCAGGAGGGAGAGTGACAAGATTATGTTCGATACACACCATGCAGGAACAGGCGGTTATCAACAACTGTATCAAGGCAATCGCGAGACAACTGCGAGACTTGAAAGCAAAGCACACAACCAGCAGAGGAAAAAACTACAGCAACTCATGCATGCTCATGCGCAGGACATGTCTTTGATGTGGTACTGCTGCTGGACTTACCCACCACCTGCTGACCAGCATGCGACTGATACTGCTGAGGTTGCCCATACTGCTGGTTGTGTCCATACTGCTGGTATGAGGGCTGCTGCTGTGGATATTGCTGTTGCGGATAGGCCTGGGGCGCTGCGCCCGTGTTCAAGGGGTAGCCTGGTGGTGTAGTTGATGGGTAGCCTGTTCCGGTGTGCATGCCCGGGCCATATGGTGCTTGTGCACCATACGGGGCGTAGGTTCCTGGTTGTTGACCGTATGGTGCTCCGTATGGGGCCTGTTGGTGAGCGTAGGTGCCGTGCATGTGTTGTGCCTGAGCTGGGTAGCCACCAGGGTGCGACATGGAGTTCATGGTTGAGTGCATAGCATAGTTTATCAATTTATCCATTTCTCCTGCCTGCAGATATAGCTTTGGGTGAAAGCTTGTTGGAGGACGAGTCACGAAAGCGTGCGTACGAAAGCAAGTACGTATGATGATGTTGCAGCAAAATGTCGACGTAGCCACTTTCATATTTTGCGCTGATATCACTAACGCGTTTTCCGACGCTTCAGGCCCCCACAGCATCTGACACGGCATGTTCTGCGCAGCTCCTGATGCTGTTTCCCCCGAAGGTCCGTAAGCACACGAGGCCTACTCGGACCCTGCGCTTCTTATCGGTGCTGTAAAAACATGTGAATCAATCTGCTGACTGTCGGTGACTACTGGTCATGCCTTGGTGCTTGGTGACCGTCACGACAGCAAGGTCCCGCCGAGACACTGCTATCCCTCTCAGACACTAGAAGCTGTTTGGGTGATATCAACCAGGACCATATCTTGTTACACACAATGCCTTTTGCTCCCTCTCACTGCTCACTCTTGGCAGCATCGCTGCTGCTACTGCTGCTGCCAGCCCTACTACCATCACTCACAGCAGCAGCAATACTCGCTGTGACAATCACCCCGCCGCCAATCCACGCCAGAGGCCCCATCTCCTCGCCTTGAAGGAACAGCATCGCCATCACAGCAGCCCAAACTGGCGTTAAAGAGTAAAACACTTGAGCTTGAGCAGCAGACACACTTGACTGACCTTTGACTTGCATTACTGCTGCCAATGCACCAGGCCCCAATGCAGAATACACCAGCAGCAGCAAACCCTGACCCTGCTTGTATGTTGGAGGAAGCTGCCAGGCATCTGCTGCTGACGCCAGTGCTGCTGTCACAGATGCCTTAAGCGACCAAGATGCTGCTGCTGCTGACTCATCTACTGCTGCTACTGTTGTGCCCGTTACTGCTGCTGCTGCCGAGGTGTTAACAATGCTACCAGACTGAAATGCGAGCAGCCAACACATTGATGCCGCTGCTAATGCTAGGGTTTTGCTGGTTGCTAGATGCACAGGGTCTAGGCCTCGAGCCACCATACTCAATCGTACTGTAGCAATGGCATAGCAGCAGCAGGCCAACAGGATGTACAGCTCTCCGCTAACACTGCTGCTGCTGTTGCTGCTGCTGCTGTTGTCAGACGGGTCATCTGCAGTAGCAAGAGCCTCCATGTCTGATTGGTCTTGTAGCTGCAGCTGCTGCTGTGAAGCTGACTGCTGCGGACCTATGCGGTTGCTGCCGCTGCTTGTCACTTGTTGTGGCTCACGTGGGCCAACCTGAACCTCCTCTCGCTGTTGCTGCTGTACTGCATCACTGCTGCCACTGCTGTCACTGCTGCTGCTGCTGCTGCTGGCAGCAGTAGTGTTGTTTGTCACCGGTGCACAAGATATAGCTGGTACTACACCTTGAGGGGGAGTGGCAGTGGGGCTACATGTGACAGCAGGGACTAAGACGGGACTTGAAGTGTCACTACTGCTGCTGCCGCTGCTGTTGGCACCAGAATCCACACTGCCATCAGTCGGAGAATCAACCGCAGCATCTGCCAACTTGTTGAAGTCTGTATGACTGTTGCTGGTAGCATTCACTGCATTTGCAGCAGCAGATAGTGATGGTTGCTG
>JARWLF010001639.1:0-13442 GCA_029853055.1 Scenedesmus sp. KT-U | reverse complement strand
CAGAGATTGCACTGAATGTGAGGTGTTGCACTTGTTGCGATATCAGCCAGTCTGCCTTGGTACTATCGCATGTTCGAGTGTGCCGGAGTCCGGATGCAGCTGCACCAAGTCTGACTCACTCAGCTGTTGATAAAAAGAGAACTAGGGAGTACATCCCTTATGGATTGTTGTGGGGCCTCATGATAGCTCTTGGAGCCGAAACGCGTTGTCTGTGAATAACAACTCTGGGTGGTGTCTTGCTCTCACCAGTTCATTGGGCGCTCGCAAGCATAACATATCGGTTATCTACTTGTCATGTTGGTTGCAGGTTGAGTGTGAGCTCTTCTGCATAAAGGCAGCCTGCACAGCTGCTGGTGGAGATCCTAAACAACCCAACTGTCAGGCAGTACGTCAACTCGCTCATGCAGTACACTTATGCCCCTGGCACACCACTGCTCGTCTCAGATTAGCACAGCAGGCTTTGGCTGCAAGGCCCCGGCTGGCGCAATCAGCATTCAAGGTTTGCCCCAGCTTGTCACCCCAGATTCGGGATGAAAGCTCCAGTCCTGCAGGTAGTCTGCAGCTGGGCGGTGCTGGTAGTGGGCAGACTGCGATGTCAAGCAGCCACGCCCAACAGCAGTACATGCTGTCGGAAGTGCTTGCGGCTGCCACATGTCGCACCACTGCTTTGTCGGGTCAAGTAGCTGCAGCTGTAGCAGCAGAAGCAGGGCTAGAAGTCCAGAGGCTCAGCCGCCTAGTGCATGCTCTGCCCTCCAGTGCTGACTTGTGGTATTGCTTGGCTCTGGCAGCTGTGCTCAGAGCAGTAGGTGACCGACAGGCTCGCCACTTCAGGTTCGCGTGCAAGTGCGCTGTCAGTGCCCTACAGCAGATTGATAGGCTGATGCGCAATCTGCAGCAGGGTAGCTCGCAGCAGCCAGCAGCAGCACAGACCTCCACTACAGCGTCCACGTTTAGCAGCAGCAGCTTGCAGAGTTCCAGCATTGCTGGGCTGCAGAAACATAAGATCTGGCTTATGACTGCTGTCAGTGAGTGCTATGAGCATTCCCGGCTGCCAGGCTGCCATGACAATGCAGTTCAATGGGCCATGGATGCCCTTGCTGCTGCCATGTCAGCCGGGGGAGTGGCTTCAGCGCAAGCTCATAGACAGGTTGGGCGCATGCTGGCCTTGGATGGCATGCTGGATCAAGCAGAAGTTGCATTGAGACAAGCAGTAGCTGCTGCTGGTGATGGCGCTGCTGAAGCAGTGTTGGCACTGTCCAAGTTACTGGCTAGCCAGGGCAGACAGCAAGAGGCTGCTGAGCTGCTGCATGGTGTCTGGCAGGAAGCTGCTCCCACATCACCTGAGACTGCTACATTACAAGAGTCACCAAGGCTGCCAGCTGGACCTCAGTATGTGGAGGTAGCAGCTCTAGAGGAAGCTCTAATGCTAGCAGACTTGGGTCAATGGCAGGCAGCTAGGACAGCAGCAGCAGCTGGCCTAAAGCTGGCATCTTCAGCTGGTGAAACTGCACCTTCAGCTGCTGAGTTGGTTCAGGCTACGGTGTCGCTCCAAGCGGCGACAGCAGCTCCACCTGACTCTGCCAGGAGCATAATATCTGAAGCACGTTGGGCAGCAAGTTCAGCAGCTAGGTCTGGCATGGCTCTGCCTGGTACTGTGGGCAGTGCAGTAGCAGGAGTTGGTGCAGCAGTCCTGGCACAAGTCGAGCTGGCTAGGGGCAAGCCTGGCAAAGCGTATGATGCTGTTGGCATGAGCTTCGGGGCATGGGTGGATCGGGCAGTTCCTGCTCAGGTGTTGGCGACAGCAGGGGAGTTGACAGGCCAAGTGACAGATTGTGCTGTAGCAGTGCATACTGCACCTTGGGACAGGGCAGGGTGGGAGCGCCTGAGTTTGGCAGCAGCAGCTAGGGGCTGATGCCAATGGTGATAGTTGCGGGACTCCGGGTTGTCAGTCCTGGCAGCTGGGCAGGCTTCTGCAGCTGCGAACTGCTTTGTCACAGGCACAGCAGCACCAGGGGCAAGTCGACACAGCTTGCACAGTCTCGCTGATAGCTGATAGGGTTTTAATGTGAAGTGGTTTCGCAATGTATCAAATGACTTTATCATGTCCAACACTTGTCGCGAGTGCCTTGCACCACTCCGCGCCATCAACGCGGTGCTTGCAGGGTTCGACAAGGTCACTTGGCGATCCTTTGTTTGTGCTTTCCATGCTAGTAGTGAGTTTTGAGTAGTGTAGTAACGCAACGCGCAAGCATGCATTGATTGCAACTGTCATAAGCTCATTGCAATGTTCCGTGCACGTGATCTGCTGCTGGACAGCAGTGTAGTTCAACGTACATGCTCCTGCGCTCACAGCAAGTTAGTGTCTGCTCGGCGTACAGCAGCGGCGAGGCAGCATGGCCGGTTCCAGCCCTTCACACCAACTGTCTGCCAAGCAGCAGCAGCGTCCAGTGGTGGGCATAGCCAGGAGTATGGTCGCCTAACCGAGAAGCTTGTCGGGTTTTCCTCTCTACCATTCACCTTCATTGTAGTGCCCCAGGTTCTGCAGAACTACAGCTTCATCCAGGCAGGGCAGTTTTCAGCTCTCAAAGCAATTAGTTGGATTGGATGGGTAGCAGGACTAGCAGGAAATGCGATGATGTGCACGTACCTGGCTTCGAAGGGCGAAGCGACGGCAGTGAATGTGCAGCTTATCGGCATAGTCTCGAACATCGTTGTGCTGGGCCAGCTATGGTATGCTCAAGTGATGCCAACAAATGCCTTTGCAGCGGTTCTAGCAGCGTCTGTGGCAATTTCAGTGGCTGGTGTTCTACAATCCAGAGGCAAATTGAGTGACAGGCAGTGGTTGCCCTTTGAGGCGCTTGTTGGCTTGGGTGGTGTTGTTGCTGCACCACAGGTGAGGTTTAGCCTACCCTAGGCAACAGCTGCTTCAGTTTAGTACAGACACCGAAAACACATTGAGTGCATGTAGGATGGGGTGAAGTTGCAGCAAAGTGGTATGACCAGCTGATCTCTTATTTGTGCACACAAGCTCAGGATACACTAGCAAAGTGTACATGTGGTGAGTTGCTAGTTGCATGCATACACAAAAGCTTGTGAAGCTGTTGATCATCGCCAACCGCTTATCGCCTGACTCAGCTTTGTCATGTGTCAAGTGCACCAGGTCCTTTGGTCAGCATTCATGTCAGGACCAACCAGTTTGACTCCCTCAATTGTTGCAGCTGCAGCAGCAGCGCTGTGGTTCAGACAGCAGCCGTCACAGCAGCAGCTCAGGCAAGCCATCAGGCAGTTACCAGGCCTGTGTGCAACTGCCATGTTTGCATTGGCACCTATCCCACAATTGGTGCGTGCATTGAGGCCTTGCGATGGAGTTGTCATCTATTGTGTTCAGCCCATGTACGTGCAATGCTTGGCATTTATTGGGTTTGATGTAGCCGACACAGATGTGACCGTACGTCTAGCCGGCAGGTCGATCAACCTGGTGGCATACCATACTGCTTCAATAAAGTGCACAAGCATGTACAGTGCAAGCCTTGGATCCAAGCAGCGGCTGCTTGGATCAAGGCAACGATGTAAAGCTGGTATCCTGTAAGTGTTGTCTGTCCACTCCCTGCCTGTAAGCGTAGAATATCCTGGTGTGCAGGTGCGCAACTTTTCTGACTTGTCCAGCTTAGCTGGGTTGTCTCTTGGCACCATGCTGCTGGCGCTGATAGGCAATGCCGCCTGCATGCCTCGAGCGCTGTACACCAGAGACCCTGCCTGGACCTTTGGATCTACATGGGGCTGTTTGTTGATGGGGTGGGCGCAGCTGTTGAGCTTGTATCTGGGAGTCAACCCAAGCACTGGGTGAGTATACTTGTCTGCTGAACCCTTACAGGCAGAAGATGAAAAGCAACCGCAGGAAGATAGGCACCAGTAGTGAATCCAAGCCTCGTGAGGCTCCCCAGGAGGGGACCCAATAATGTGGGTTCACTACATGTGCCTGCTGATATGATTTGATGTTGAGTTGATGCGTGTGTCTGCAGCCCCTACCATGATGACTTGGACACTTGCTGACAAGCTAGTGTCTGTTTTGCTGCTGCAGGACCCGCTTCTTGCCTGCTGCAGTCTTCATTATCATCAGTGTCATACTGTTCACCTACATGTTGTGGATGATGACCACTGATGCCAAGCAGAAAGGGCTGGCACATCCTCTAGCCTCATACTGGGATGTGTACTTTGGCACAGGAGCCAAACCTGCTGTGTCATGATGGTCATCACATGTACTGTGTGGTGTGAAGTCACTGATGTGTGTAACCCAGCCCTTTCATATCGCAAATTTTTGAGAGACATTACCAGAGACCTGGCTTGTGCAGCAAGTGCACCCAACAAAGCATGACGTAAGATCTGCTCCTGAGGGGCTGCCGCAAGGTCTGAGCTCGTAAGTTGTGTGTTTGTTCAGTTGTCATGAAGCTCAAAGAGGCTTTAATGGGTACCTCACCTGCTTGGTGACTTTGGCACCAGCTGTACAGCCACACGTGGGCAATATGGCAACATGAGTAGCGACCGTGTTGGGAATCAACATGATGTTGACTCAGTCATGATGACGTCGGGCTGAGTCAGTGTGCCACACTAAGTCTTATGATACCCATCTTAGTCGTCAGAGCTCAGGTGGCGCACTGGATGACAGAACTGGCACGATGACCGTTCAACGTCTTCAAGTCTAAGTTACAGTGACTGTAAGGGCCTTTGTTCAACATGTTACACTGCATACAGGGTGCAACATGTATACTGCAGATGAAAATGCAAGGGTACATGGCCAAAGTGCAACATATGCCATCACCGTGACACCTCACACGATCATTGCGTCCTAGAGTCGTGCTACCACTTCCAACATGCAAATAGAGTAGCGCGTGACTGGCAACAAGGTGGCCATCTCATGACGTTTGTATGCTGCCATGAAGACTTGCATCCACATCAATCACACATGCTGCTAGAAATGCTAACTGCTTCACCATGGTTTTATTCAGATCTACCTCAATCCTGCTTCACTGCTGCAAAAATCTTATACACAAAATAGAATGAAGATGCAAAGCCAACAGTACCCATAGCTGTGTAGAGTCCGAGGATCATGATAGACATGTAGCTCAAGTATGTCAACACAGATAAGAAACCGTTGAGGTTGTGTAGGCTGCTGCCCAGGAAGCCTATAGCATACAAGGCTACATAGACTGCCACACTGCCGCCACGATAGAAGCTCTGCCACCTGCACAAGACATTGTGGCAGGAGAGAAAGATAGGTACTAGGTCATTGGAACAAGAGCATTGTTCGGCAGTGTTCAGCATGCGCCAATGGTGTGTCATGTCCAAGCGATCACTACTTTCTCGATTCGTGTCACACATGAGTGAGTCTGAATTTGGTGGCAACACGTACAGACGAAAGTTTCATCAATGGATTCTTTGGATCAAAGATACGAGCAGATGCTGCCAAGCTGTACAACTCACCACCAAAGGTAGTCTTCCGCACAGAGCTGTACATATGTACAGAGGACTGAGATTTCACAGTTGATGATGATGGTCAACAGGCCGATCAGGAACACAAAGCCAAACAGGTAGTAGAAGTAGCCAAGCCACAAGCTAGTCATGGCAAAGTACAACTCGATGAACATTGTGCCAAACGGTAGGATACCTGCAGGTCACACAGCAGCAGCAAAGCAGTATGTCAACAACAGCCTTGACCATAGTGCTGAGCGGCTCTCCCCTGGTAGGATCTTCATCGGCGAGAATGGTGGTATACAGGCTATGGGCTGCATGAGCAACCACCAGCAATTGAAGTAGCCCTCACTGGGCCAGTCATACTCCTTACCAGCTGAGAAGAACAGCAGCACTGGATGAGCCACGATCGGTGCTGGGGGAATCTGGCGAGGTATCTGGTTGGTCTTGACTGGATAGTCCAAAATAGGTAGCTTGGTAGCCATGTAGCCACCAGTGAAAGTCAGCGGCACTGACACCAGGAACCAGATGGCCACAATGGTGAAGTAGATGCCTGCTGGCACTGCACCCAAGCTTCCTGTGTGCTTGATTGCTATGTTGAGCACTGTGAATATGAGCATCACCAGACCAGGCAGGAACAAGGACACGTGCAATGCCACCCCAATCCAGCCCTCATATGTCCGCTCCATGATGCCCCATAAGGCTACTGCTGAACCACCAGCAACGAAAGCCAGCAGTACGAAGAGGATGATTGTTGTGGTAAGGAGTGCACCACGCGAAGCAGGTGACAGGAAGCCGAGTGTTGCCAGCAGCAAGGTCACCAGAGACACCAACAGAGTCTGGACACCTGAGCCCACCTGCAGCAACAAACAAGCAGCAAAGGCAGTGGCGATCTGTATCTTTCATGAAGGATCTTCTACTGCTGCCCGTAGCTTGCTTGCCAGATTGCCTTTGCATAGCAAGTCCACAACATAATAATGTCTGGTATTGCAAGTGCTGCTGTACTACAGTGGATCATCCTTAGAGAAGTGATACCTACATGTACCGCCAAGCTCTTGCTGCTTGCAGGGGCCCTAAAAGCATCCCCTGTCAACAGCTTCCAGCCAGACTCATCCTTCATGTCCACATTGCCATCCACCATCAGCTGCTCATACTTCGCCAGATCTCTGCGAACTGTCCTGATCAGGATCATTGCCACCAGCGTGGCCATCACCAGCACAATTAACAAGCTGTTCATGATGCTGAACCAGTGCACCTTGCCACCAGGCATACGCAGATAGCTGTCCCAACGGCTGGCCCACTTGATGTCACTGATCTGCCAGTACACATCATACGTGTACATGATCTTCTCACCCTCCTTGACCTCTTGTGGTGGTGGAATGGCATCAACACCATCACACATGATGTTCTCAATGGGTTTGCCTGCTGTGCGCTGTATGCTGCACGGATACACCTCAAAGCCAACTACCATGTACATCTGTGTGGCATCTCCTGACCCTGGGGCTCCTGCAGTGACATTCATGATTGTTCATATCACGATGCCATCTTGCAATCACACCATAGGCATCAGAATGTGACAGGATGGCATGCATGACCTGAGACTTCTCCGCTGTCCTGCTTTTCAATGTCAGACTGTACTGCAGGCACCGCTGGTGGACAGCTGGCGAGCATTCTTGACCGCTGCTGCAACTACCTGCTGATGCACAACATTGCCTACTGCGGTGATGGCCTCAGACCCCTACCTGCAGCAGGTGCATCGGCCTGTAACATCCTGCTGACACTGTTAAGCTGCTCTGCTGGCATGCCTGCATCCAACAGCTGCCTGCGAGAGAGCAATCTGCGAGCGTCGATGTTTTCAAGCATTGCTGCATCCTTATAGCCCTGCCTGGCACGCATGTACTCTCCATGAGTTGGATGAACCAGGATGTTGAACTGCAGGTGGTTCTTGACATAGAACTTGCCGCCTTCTTCATAACCCAACTCGAAACCAGGACGTACAAACTCCTGGTCCTGCAGAACATGAAGAGAGTACTGTTGAGCATTGTGGCAGCTACACCAAGCCACCAGGTCAACAACGGCATGTGAAGCCTGCAGATGCTGTTGAAAGAACGTACATAGCCCATACACTGCTGGGCTTTCGACAGCTGCATTTGCAGCGCTACTGGCAGATGACATCAGTATTCCACCCTACCGCATGCAGCCAATTGCTCTCACCTCATCCAAGAGATCTTGAGCTGTGACTGGGAGGTTGTCAAGCACCAAATTGATTCGGTACTTGTTGTTAATGAGCTTCCTGAATTTCTGCAGATCAGCAATACTCGGTGACATAGTGCATTACTCGGTGACATAGTGCATTACTGAAGCAGAGCATTTGTGCTGTAGCCGCAACATACCTTGACATCGTCCTTCGTCAGAGGCCCATAGTAGCCCTGAGGTTGGCAGGCATCTTTGCCTTTCTCTTGTTTCTGTACAGACAATATACAAGGTGAGTTATACATGTGCTTCGAGGTGCGTTGCTGCTGCTGTGACTGCCACCTCAGCAGTGGCGCACATGCTCTGCTGGCAGTTGCTGCACAGTTACTCTTTCTGCTGGCAGTTGCTGCACGGTTACTATATACTATATCGCTGTCCACATCTTTGTAGATACCACAATCTACAAAATCAACGGCTGTGAACGACAGTCCACAGGAGTCGGCCCCGACGCACCATGACTGTGAAGTTGTACTGGCTGTTCTGCAGCTTAATGCCCATGATAACAGTTCCCAGGTTGGCTGCATGCCCAGCCCCATGCACACCCTCTGGGGGTTTGCAAAAAGGCATGCTGTAGTATCCATAAGGCAGATCAGTATCAAAGGACGTCAATGAATTGACTTGCGCTGCAGGGGCAGGACAGCAAAGCACTGTTGGTACCACAGTACACAGTGGACGACGCCTGAGCCCGCAGAGCTCACGCGCCCATCACAACTGTGAAATCTTGCTAACATAGTGCAGCAAGATATACGCATATCGCACTGAGGGGATACCGCTACTTTCAGTTACCTGAGATGGTTGTTCCAGCGAAGAACTCCTGTGGGTACGTGCCCGGCACATAGTATGCGGTAGCACTTGTAGCCAAAAATAGGACCAATTGTGCCACTGGGTGCCAGGCAGCCATGGCTCTGACCTGTGTTGTGGCAGCAACACTTGCCTACCTGCCGGCTCTCTGTTGCCCTCAAAAGTGAAAATGCGTTTGGTGACATTGACCAGCTCATTTGGTTTGGTTTGTTGCAATCGCCGAGGTTTAACCAGGACAAACCAATTCTCAGCGGGAGACCAGTCATGGCGTAGTGTACGTCTCTCTTTGCACCATTGGTTTTGAGAAACTCGAGGTATTGTTATTGAATATCAAACACTGATCGGGTCTGTGAGCACCCTCTGTGCACAGCAACCAGTCGTGTACCGGGCCCAGGTATCCTCCTCGCATTACACTGCGTTTCAACCCCATTTACTCGCATCCAACGGTACTACATCTGCTTTACACGTCTGTCAGCCGCGCATTAACTTTTGGATGTCATCTGCAAACTTGATTGCTGTCCTCATGTTGGTACCTAAGTGGATGCTTGCATCATGGCAACACACTTGAGGGACTGCGCAAAGGTCACATCATCACTGTAGATAAACACAAAAGGCACTGCTTTAGACCGTAACAAGCCCCATATTGGGTGTAAAGGGTTCCTGGGTTGGGTTCCCAAGCCCAGCGTCAAGGAAATCTTGCTGACTGAGTAGAGAGACTTGCCTTCTGGCCCCCTTGCATACGCAGCAGCAGGTTGAGCTGCCAGGTGGGCTGGTCGCTCAAGGGTTGATTGAGTAAGTGAGTATTCAGTGTCGCTGCGATCTCGACTGTACAATTGCTCTGCTGTAATTGCTCGCCTCTTGGAAAAAGCAGACACCAGAAGCAGAAGCCACTTTGTGAGCAAGTCTGCAAGCGAGGAATGGATCACTGGCTTGAAGCCTGAGCACCAGCCAACGTCATGCATTTGAAGCATCAACAGAAAGCAAGGCAGGGACTTGCACAGCTGTTGGCGCTGTGGGATGCTTGTGCCCATAATCACGCTGGTCCAAGGTGCCTGCAGCACACATATCACAGGAATGGAAACACCTCTTGATTACACGCAGATTTTGCTGTGATGCTTCGCCTAAGGTCACGCCCGCACAGCCTGGCCAGCAGCTGCAGTGCATGCAACCAACACAAGCACCTGAGTAGCAGAGGGAGGCAGCGACACATGTATGTTGCAAAAGCAGCCCCAGGAGACATGCCAGGCAGCAGCAACAGTGGAGGTCGGACACCCAACAACAGCAGCAACGGGCCCTCCCGCAGCAGCAAGCCTACAGGCAAAGCCAGGAAGCCTGGCATGTTTGAGATTAAGGTGATGACCCCACCTCCTCGGTCTCTTGGGATCTATGCCTTGCCGCCCAACACACACAATGGGGAGGAAATTGAGATTGACGGTCAAGGATATGTAGTCACCAGCCTGGTGCTGCAGTATAAGGTGCGTCAGGATGACCAAGCAGTGCAGCTGAAGACGGTGGCAGAAGATGCAACCACGAAGGCGCTGATATTGTTGCATGTGTGGCGCACTACAGAATACATCCAGACAGTGCTTGCAGTAACAATGCTATTAGTCTTACCCCGGTGCTGGATATGAATGGTCAGAGCTTCCTGCCGTCTCATTGTTGCTCACTGAGCAATACCAACATGACTCCTGTGTTGTCGTGTGCAGCTGGTGAAGGGCAGGTATGTCCGCAACCACTCTAGGTTAGAAGTGCAGCCCACCAGCCGGTACTTTCTCAACATGATGCTTGACAACCTCGTGCGAGGAACGTACATGGGGCCAGCAGACTACGGTCAGCAGGATTAGGTGCTCCAGGGCTGGTGGTGAAGGTTGGCTGGATGCACTGGGTCCACAGAGCTGAAGGCAACTGGAGCAAATGCCCTAGTTATGCACTGTGTAGGATGTTGCCTGCAGAGCTGCTGCAGCATCAGACAGCCCCTGTACTGGCACAGCGGTTGAGCCTTTGGGTTGCTCAAGTGTACTTATGTGGATTCTCCTTCGCAACTTTGCATCAGCAGCCATCATATCACCGTTTGCATTCAAAATGCAAGAGCATTACGTCCCTCGCTGATGCAAGTGTTGCTGGCATGTAGCAGTGTATGACTGTGCTTGCGGTACTCTTCAATCGTTGTCTTGGAATTTTGTTTGTGTCTTCTCTGTCACATTACCCTTGTATGATTTTGCGCTTTGTGTTGTATAGAGTGCTTATCAACATGAGTGTTTTATTCACGTTACTGGGCTAGTGGACTGCTGCTGTGACCTCGCCTGAGAAGCAGCAGTGCTCAAGTGCGTATAATTGTGTGCATGAGTTGCTGGTTTTGACTGTTGAGAGCCACCACCCTGTCGACGACAATTGTGGTGGCTGTGGTCATCCGTGGTCATCTTGTGAGTTCAGCGGTGTTCATGCAGGCATACACAGCCTTTATTGCTTCAGCTGTGGGTGCAAAGGAAGTCAACAAGCTAGTCCATCAGCCGCTGCTGCCAGTGGGCCTGACTGGTTTGCTGCAGCAGCCGCCTGTGTGGCGGCCGCAGCAGCTGGTGCTGCAGCCGCAGTTGCAGGTATAGCTGCTGCCGCGTCTGTAGCTGCTGTCTGGGCGCTTGCCTGACACTGTGGGTGTTGGCATGTCTGCTCTAACAGCTGCCGACCTGTATGGTCGTTATCAGTGTGGCATATGTCGATACCTGAAAGGTACTTTTTCGAAGAGGGGTTGTACTGGCTTTCAGTGGTGTCGCCCTTGAGTGCGTTGCACTCAGCTTAGCAACATAATGCAAGCATAAGTCACGTGCTGTTCTTGTCAGTACTTGTCAGTTCTCTTGGTGTGAGAGAACATGGAGTGTTGACTGCCAGTGGTGCGAGCCATCATGATGTCTATTGCTGGTCATCAGCAGTCAAAGTGTGACATAAGTGACAGCGATGGCTGCCTCGGTTTGTCAGCACAGTTTGAATTTGTGCTCATTGATGCAGCCATCCTAAGGCTCAGATGAGAAGTTGTTGTGACCAACAGCCTGGTAATGCAGCTGGATGCAGATCAGCAGAGATCTTAGTCTCAAGACGAGCAGCCAGAATTCATGGTTTGGTCTCAACATGTGATAGCTGCTGTTGTTGGCTTTGGATGTCATGAAGCTGTACTGTCACTGCACTACTGTAACAGGTCTCAAGGAGCCACTCCCACTGGTATAGCCTGGTCCTCCCAGACGTATACTGTACGGCACCGTGCAGTTGAAGTTGCAAGGTCCAAGCATATATGCTGACATCAATCTGAACAGGTTCCCACGAAACTTCGCACACAACGTCGAGAGCTGAACACAGCGCTGAACAAGGCACAGACGCTCACTAGCAATCACAGTAAAGACCATACTGAAAACCAATGTGCTTAGACTAGATGCCATGCGGCAGGTGTGGATCGGAGTGTGAAGCAGGCGGGACTGTTTACAGGGTTTCTTCAGGATGTATCCCGCTCTGCCTGGTGCTAGTGACCCCCCTAGTCGGGGCTCTTATGGCTACAGTAATAACCATGTGCAACCCGCAGTTGGTAACGCTTACGGTGCACCTGCTCAAGCTAGCCAGTTGACAGGACAGGGGTCCCTGGACAACTCACCTTGGGGTAATGAAACCAACTCAACTCTCCGAGTCAAGATAGCAGATGACTATCAGCTCGCACCTCCAGTGAGTCTCAACATGTCCTAGACTGATGCATTGGGCATATGTTGGTCTCCCACATTGGGAGCACTTGGCAACCCGTCAGCAAGCAGCTTGCATGGTAATCAACGGCAGAAGCGGCCAGTAGCATCCTCCTGCTGTCAATTCACCTTAGATCCGTATCCATCAGCATATGATCTACGATAGCCACGTTGCTATTGGTGATCATGTTGAGGTATCACCTGCCCAGGTTGCAGTAGGCACTAACAACCAGCTGGCTGCAGTGTGCCCCGCGTCATCATGCAATGGCACCAGACTGTAGCTGGGCAGAAACATCCATCGTGTAGTGTCCTGTGCATAACATATTAGTGCTTGTTTATCAGATCGGCGATCTTGCAGGACACAAGGTACTCACTGTTCATGAAATATTTTCAGGTTCCTATGCCACCCGGCCTAGCAGCATCTGGCAGGCAACAGCAAAACTTCGACTACGACTTTGAGCGTCAGGTGATAGCAAGCGATGCAGCGGGGTCTTTTGATGCATTCTTGGCCAAGACTGAGGTGAGCGAACAGCTTCAAACCGGGTGTCGTGATCATCCCATGGCAGTCCCCTGCATGCGTATATGGCCTATGTTCTGACCAAGTAGGTAAGTCTACATGATGCCCAGTCTCAAGACACTGCTGTCCTTCCTGCCCGCAGGAGACTTACTACCAGAACACAAAGGCCAGCAGATTCATAGAAGCAGGTCACAGTCCCGCTGCAGTGAACCTGGCTCTTGCATATCATGCTGCCAACAGGGGTGACGAGGCACAGGTAGAATCATTGGGCACACAGCTATAGCATCATCTGGCAGTAAAAGTAGCGTATGATATGAATCCACTCCTTAGAACATTGAAAAAGAGGGACAACAAGCCTTGGGAGCGGTATAAAGTAAATTCACCAGCAGTTCTGCTGGTCTGTATGACTTGCATGTGTCTGTGAGTTGTTGCCTGAGGCAGCAGGTTGGTTGTCGTGTTTCTGAATTAAGTCCAATGCCAGGCCGCATTCAAAACCACAACACTGTGCTGACTGTGCGATGTCATGTTGCAGATCAAGTCTTTCTGTGACAACTACAAGACTTTGACACAGGAGATGAGCTTCAATTCAGCATTAGCAGCAGGGGCGCTGGTCAAGGCAAAGAATGACGTAGCTGCTGCAGTGAATCTGCTAGCGGAGCTTACTTAAGTCTGGTACACTGTCA
>JARWLF010001636.1:0-14011 GCA_029853055.1 Scenedesmus sp. KT-U | reverse complement strand
CGCTTGGCTTTCTGCTCTGCGCGCTTTGCTGCCTTGGCTGCACACAGCACAACATGATCACATGGTGCAAACATAACGATGCCAGCCGCTGCATTGAGCGATGCTGCTCTTCCTGATAGACGTGAGGTTGGCACCTAGCCTGTTCTGCACATGGTGAGCCAAGGGAGCTGCAAACACTTCCTTGCACAGCCTTGCCTGTGTCCTGTCAGCAAGTGCTTGGCTTTCAGTGACAACTTGCCACAGTGTGCAACAGCTAGCACAGTTCTAGGCTCTTCTGGTTGAACACGCAGAGGAATGAATGTAGGAAGCTACGTGACAGATGTCCCACCGCACCTGCCTCCTTCTCTGCTGCTTTTGCCTTTGCTTCACGGTTCGGCGCCATAGCGCTGCTACTGCCTTAAATTCTAGTCCACAAGGAACACGTCTGCGGTGTACGACAGCCAACCAGTGCAGGCCTAAAATGCATCAGCCTGAAGTGTCACATATAGCACAGCACCATGCTGTGTGCGGTCTCTGACAATCCTATTGCCGACAACAGACAACAAGCTAAACCCAAAATAACATAGTGTCGCAGCTGCTGCAGCGAAAGAGGTGGTAGCTGCTCAGATATGGACGAGGCCGACCAGGTGGCAGTCTGACACACCTGCAATTTGAACTTACGTAGCGATCAAGCCCAGCAGGCACTTGATACCAAGCCAATTAACTTGTAGACAAGTACTATGCAGCCTAAAACGAGGGGAAGCAAGGCACCCGGCGCGCACTTGCAATCCCAGATGGCTGCTTTGTTGACTAGGCAGCACAGTTGCAGGATAGATTGTTAAAAACCGAGTCCGTGTCTACCAAAGAGGCCCATGGGGTGATGAAGCAGGCAAGAAAAACGTCGTAACACAGTGTAGACCCCTCAAATTGTTGCGCAGCAGACCGGTAAGAAGCTTGATTCTGGGTATAAACAACAGTGCTGGGCGTGAAGACAGGCGTACGCTCAGGCCCCAGGTTTTAGTCATGTTGACGAGCTCGCTTCAAAGGGGTGAAGCCTCATGTACCTGAGCTAGAGCTGTTTGTTGACGACGTGATGTCATACAGCAGCACTTGCTTGGTTATGTGCAAGCGATACGAAGGCTGAAGGTAGCAGTAACCCGCGGAGGTGAACTTTAGCGGGCTCAGCTATGCTTGCGCAACAGGAAACTCCCAACATCGGCCCTTCGCGCCAACGATGCAACTGCAATTTTGCATGTTATGCACCGGTCATACTGTCCACGAGCGCATCGTGCGCGATTCAACGGCTTCACAACAGGGGACACCTCACCAGCAACGGGCACCAGCCAGATATCTTCCGGGACAGCCAGCACCACACACATCGTCGATGTCAATACCCTCTACGGGCTCTTATGGACACTGAAGTTGTTCAAGCTGACAGCTGGGGTATCAATGCTCGTGCTGCCATGCTTGATCTGACCTGGGATGAGTTCACAGCCAGTCTTGGAGGTGTCCCTCAGCTGGCCACCTGTAACCCTGCTTGTAAGTCGCCAGTTGATCGAACTTCACAAGATATAGAAACTCAATGTATGTAGTGAAGTTACCTTCGTTCAAGACAGCTTCTTTACGCAGTGTAACCCTGCACATCCCTCCAGAGCCAAGCACATGACAAGGTTTTAATGGTGTATGGTGTCTGCAATGCCTTTGTACGCTATAGTAAGTATATGTGTGTCACGGACCTTCTACACGCAAGTCAAGCTGCTTTCAACCATCACAGGTCTCTTCGCACTGAAAGAGTCGTCCAGGCTGCTGGGCATCCAGATATACGAGATGCTGGAGCTGCTTCAGCGTGTACCAGCCCTTCTGCACACACCAACAACCGCCGTACAACAGAACATACAGGTATCTATGTTCAGCTTGCTACATCATCAGTACACTGTGACGTGGAGGACCGTCCATGAGTCATGGCAGCACAGCAGCAAGATGCAACCAGGTGGCCGCCCCCTCAGAGCAGCAGTTTGTGGCATGTTACATCGCCAACACTCGTTGCATGAGGAAATCCCCTTCTCTTTCACAATTACAAAGCTGCCATAGCCAGTACAGCAGCGTCCTGCATATGCGAATGCAATGACCTTCAGATAGTGCTGACCCGTGCAGCATGGCCAGCCGCAGCACCATGAGAGCCATCATGGACAACAACATCACCTGAAAACCCCACAACGAGGACTTTGGTTTCTGATACATTATACCTTCCTGTGTGCTGTGCAGGTGCTGCAGTCGTTCCTTCAGATCCCTCAATCATCAGCAGTGGCTATCTTACTGTCAGATCCAGTCATGTTGCCTCAGAGCTGGAAGAAGACTGAGTCTCAGTTACAGCGCCTGTACACATCACTGGGCATGTTACAGGCTGAGCACAGGGCCTTGTTGGGTTGGTTGATGGGTGCTGGAGTGTCTGAGACTCCTCTGTCAGATCCACAACAGCTGGTGCGGCAGGTATGTGTGACTGGACTTAGCAAAATGGTGTTTGTCACTACTGTTGCATCAGCCCAGCTGCTTAGTGGGTCACTCAGCTATATAAGTGGGGTGTCTCAAGTTATCTGGGGCTGTAGCAATGCATAGAATAGTGAATGTTGCATTTATGCAGCAATCGCTGAGCCCTTTCCACTCTACACTGGCTGCTTGTACACTCGGCATACTATAAAGTTGCTTCCCAATATGTTGTATGTGATCACACCACATTTGATTGATCACGTGCAGGTACAACAGTTTGCCAGGTTGCTTCACACAACAGCACCTGATGCAGTTGCTGTGATGCAAGCAGAGTCCGCAGCATTCGGTGATATACAGCAATTACTATATGACTTGGACGCATTGGAGGCAGACTGGCAGGAGTTCAGTAGTGCTGTCAACATACCTCATCTTGAGTTGATGCAGCACGTCACTCGACATCTCATGAGCTCTCAACCTAGGTACGTTGTGTGCTGACTTGCAAAGTGTGACGTTATCAGCATTCCTTGATTCGCAGTAAGCGACATGACACGGGACCCTATGTTGCTGCAGCTGCTGTTGCAGTGGTGTCCACTTGTTTGACATTGGGTGTCAGTTGCTGTTCGTGTTCAGTTGTATCCTGCTGCACAACGATGTGCAATGTGCACCCAGGAGTCAGCAAATGATACAGCATCCATCCGAATACTAAGCGCATAGCAAACTGCCAGTCACCATGGTCGTTTTAGGCTCACAGGTACTCACTACACAGCCTGCCCAACCTTGAGGCTTCACTGTCATCACTGGCTGCCAGCACCTATCTGTCCAAAGCAGCCCTAGTAAGGATGTTGCTGTCAGCACCCGACCTGACATCAGTACCCGCCAGCTTCTGGGACCTGTTACTACAGTACCTGCTGTTCCTGGTGCCTGACTGGAGGAGACAGGTCAGCTGGGGCGGGAGGGGCACTTTTAAGCCCGTTGAAAGAGTGCAGAAGTGAACACTACTTGTGTAGCACAGCAGGCCCAGTGGTCCCTGCATGCTACTTCAATCACCCTTCTTCATGCTGTGAGACTGTTGATCTGAACTACTCATGATGGCCATCTGCTACTGCTGTTGCTGTTTCATGGTGTAGTTGGATGCCATGCCAGCATCTGAAGCCGGCAAGCTGATTGTGGATCTCTTTCACGGCTCAGAGAGCAGTGATCTGGTTGACATCACTCCAGCAGACCTGCAGTGGCTGACTGCTGATCATGACTACAGTAGAGAGCTGCAGGTGCTGGCTGCACTGCTGGACAGTGGGCTCGCAGCACCTGAGCTAGAACCATCTAACAAAATCAGAGCAGGTGGGTGAATGCAAACATCACTGGTAGTGACAGCACAAAATGATGCGCTGTCGTCTACTGATCGAGGCATATGTGCATACATTCACAATCGGAGCTATTGTCTCTTGTTACCCATGTCTTCATCAGGTGTTTGTAATCTTCAACTCCGTGTGGGTCACACACCTTGCAGGCAAAGTATGGCGATTGATATACCTGTGTAATCCTCGCTTGGTGGAAGTGCAGCAGCCAGTGAGAACAGCAGATGAAGCAGCATCCAGCGAGGGAGGCAGCAACAGCAGCAGTGGCAGGAGCAGCCCATGGTCCTGGGTGCCCTTGAAGCTGCTGCCACCAGCTCTGATGTCACAGCGGCAAGAGAGGGCCACACTCAGCTGTGACCTGCATACAGCAGAGGATTATCACTACAGCACACTGCAAGACGCACAGCAGGCTGAGACACAAGCTACCGATGAAGCAGCAGAAGTAGTTGAAGGTTTATGGGAGGTTGTATGGTGTTGCCTTTGAGCTGGAGTGGGGTAACCATGTGGCTGCAGTGCCACTCACAACATGGGACTGCTGAAGTGAAGCTCATCTGTACTTGCAGTGATCATCTGATCAGAGGGATCCCACGCATGCATGTCACACCAAGCAATGAAGCTCAAGCCCCTATCACTGATCTGAGATCACTCACCATCAAGATGATCAGGAGTGGTCCTTCATGCAATTGAGTCGTAGGGTTGTATGATGTATTGAAACACTTCAATCTCCAACGTGTGAAGAGTACTGCGCAATACAGTGGGAGCGTGGTGTTCCAGACACAGCAAGTTGCTTTGTGCATGTCAGCATGTACTGCTGGTGGAATCTGCATGCTTGCTGCAACCACCAGCCGCGGATAGATACACAGCTACGTATTGTACGACACTGTTTACTAGTATGATCTTCTGCTGTGTTTGTGACCATTATCACGTGTCTCAGCCCGCTCTATGCAAGGTCGCTGTAGACTGTGGAGTGGTGCTTATGCTTTTGTTACACAGAAGGTGATTGTACCTGTCACCTCGAACTCGACGTCTTATAGACAATGCTGTCAACACAACATGTTGGATATGTTGCAGTAGAGACATGTATGCTCTACGAGCAAACAGTAGCAGCTGCTGTCTTTCATTGTCTTGTTCACCCAACCACGGAGCTGCCGAAACAGCGACCCTATCTGCAGTGCACTAGACAACACTGGGAAGCTGGACAACATGCATGCTATCAACCATCAACAAATGCAGCAGCGCTTCTAGATCTGTACATGTAAACAGCACATTGTGACTGTGTCCAGGTCATTGAGCCAACAAGCATTAGTACAGGGAAGCCCACCTACAGCTACTATAGACCATCACACCCTAACCTGTCTTGGAGACTCGATGATACTATGAATGCTGTGGTCGAGGCGATATGGCCTCGTGTCACAACACTGCATGGGGAGGCATGCACATCTGCACTAATCTCACAAACTGTATTGAACACACACCAACGGTGTCAGCAAGCAGCAACAACCCAATCCGAGGTACACGTGACTAGACAAGCAAGCTTCAGACCCTCTTTCATATGCAACAGGAGCAAGGAAGGCGCAAGATGAGCTCGCAACCAGCTCAACCGACATCAAGCCTGCCACCAGGCTGCAGGTCCAACAGCAGCCAGGTGATTGATTCAGCTCAACGTGACAGTGTCACGCATGGTGACCCATTACTCAGCCACAGGCATGTGGATGACACAAAGCATGATAACAGCAAGTATCCTACAAGGTCAGAGTGTGAATCACGGTAGTCAACAAGTACCGATTTGATTTCCAATCTGTTGCCAACATACATGAACCAGCAATACCAGCAACCATGATAGCCATCAAGTAGTTGCAGGACTGAAGCCTCATACAGCGGCGTGGCAGGTTGAGGTGTAAGCTGCTGCTGAAACAAGACAACAGCATTGATTCCAGCCAAGCAACATGTGCAATCGCAGCAGCGTTAAACAACATTGCCCGGCATCCTGCCAGCTGTATGCACAGCAACTCAATGCAATCTATTCTACTTGCGCACTCACACGACATGAAGCACACAATCACAACCAACTTGAGTGACATTCAGACACAGGCAGTGCAAGAGACCCTGCCATAGTGTCATGTGTTTGTGCTGACAACCCTGACACCAGCATTTCAAGCACAGGATGCTCACCAAAGCACAGTTGCGGGTCGCTCCCAGAAAGAATACCCAAGGGTGCATACATGTCAAACAACGCAGGCTTCTAGATGCATTCTTCAACTCAGCAGCAACAACTCAAAGTACCAGCTACCAGACTTGGGCTGTAGCAAGCAACTCTCTCGAAGCAATGCAGCAACCAAAGACACACACTGAATGCCATGGTCACAACTATGCGCCAGCAGCACATCTCTATCATTGGTCAAGCAATTACCAGTGATGCAGCCCGTCTGAATACTTGAATTGGCATTTCAGACTCTGCAAACAGTGGTGTCTATGATTAAATCAGCGTAGCTAGGGCTACAATACAGCCAGGTGGCCTCACAATGCTCAAACCTACATCATGAGTCGCTGCTGTGGCTGTGCAGGGTTAGCCGCAGCTGCAACCACCGCTGTGCCTGCTACCTTAGCCAGGCTGCTCAGCATTGCAGCGCCTGCTCGGCCAGCCTTCGCACCATGTACTGTACAGAATATACTTGTGTATGTGCAGACACACTCACACCCGCAACTTGGTAGCCACTTGGTTGCAACACATCTGCTACAACAACAACTGCAATTATTGCAGAAAGATGTCCCCACCCTATCATCAGCCACTTGTCCTTTGCTTCACCGCCCTTTGTGAGGCAGGGGTCTCCTGTGACCCACCAAATACTGACTCGCCCTCTTGCCACTTGCCACATGTAAACAGGTCATCTTGTCCACGATCACGTCGCCCCCTTGCTCCAGGATCATGTACTCCTCCATGATGATGTCAACCTCATCGCTGAACGCTGGCCGCTGCCACACGCGCGCAATGAGCATGTTCTCAGTGGTCATGTACAGCTTGCCCCAGGCCCGACCCATCTTCAAGTCTCTCCTGGGGATCCATGATGGCTCTGTCATGTTGGACTTGTCATATGTCTCCTCATATCCCTTGAAGGGCAGGAAGGGCGGCATGAAGCCGGGTGTAGCGGTGATGGTGAGCTCTGTGGGCGTCTCTTGGATCAAGATGCCAGGAATAGAAGCATGGGTTTTCTGCAAAGTGCAAGGAAGGCGGACCAGGCAATACCAGATGAGTCACCTCCTTGACAATGTGAAATGGCCCAAAACGCAATGTCAACCGCCAGCTACAACATAGACGTATTGTTGATGAAGGACTCATAGTAGCACCACTGCCTTTATATTACACTCTCTGGCTCTTGATGATGCTGTTGGTCAGTGCCATTGCATCTCAAGCCACAAAGATGACATAACTGCAGAATGCAGCGCAATAGACAGCTACTGCTTGTTCTTTTGCAATGGTGCATCATCTGTTGTTCGTAGTTCCTACTGCTGTGATGACGGTGACAGCTGCTGCTGCTTCATACCTTGGTCAAGTACGGTGCGTTCAACATGACATCAATGGGCTGTGGGAACGGTGTTGTGCGTGCATCATCACGTTCCCAATACGCACTGAAACCTGCAAAGACACCAACAGCAGCAGACACAAGGATAAAGGATATGACAGGAGCTCAGGAACACCTGAGGGAAGCCCCACAACAACAACTCTAAAGCAATGAGCAGCAGTGCTCCACATGACAACAAGTTCTACCAGAGAGCCCTTGTTGGAAACAGCACCAAGCATTAGGGCAGAGCACCCGCAACATTGTGTTAGCTGGATGCTGCAGCAGCACCTGTGTTGACGGGTATCTTGATGAACTGCATGTTGGGCGTTCCAAAGGCCAGAGGCGGGTTCGGCACCCAAGGGGGAGGCTCAAATGGCCCAAGCTCCCTCACAACAGCCTGCAAAAGACATCACACAACAGCATGCACAGGGATGGGTGAGGAGGCGCTGGAAGCTTGCTACCTGTGATGTTGCAATTCAGAAGCTGGCTCATACAGGACTGGCCAATGCTGGTGGGGAGTGGTGAATGCCAGCTTCAGCTGCTGGAGTTGCACTGCTGAGGCCTGCTACATTTTAACACTGACGTTGGTGCTCAAAACTGCTTGTTGATGAACATGCAATGCAGAAGCCATGTCCTAACAGGTGGTGAGTCACCACCTTGAAACCTGTTACAGATACTCCAGCTCAGGCTGCGTCTGAAGAACTTTGTGGAGCTATCTCAAGTCGCGTATATGTCGAAGACATAGCAGCACCACTGTATGCAGACAGCCGCTGTGCTGGTACGCACCTGCACCTCATCCATCAGTGCCGAATGATCAGCAGAAGCACTGAACTGGCTGACAGCATCATGCCAGTCCACATCAGAGTACGCCTGGCTGGTAGTGACTTTCAGCTGCTTCTGTCTTGTTGGACTTCCCATGAATTTCCAAGAGCCAGATGATCGGACGCTACAAGGAGTGCCGACATCGTGGCAAGGCTCTTCTGCTTCCTGGATGCTTGGCAGAGGCTGCTTATCATCAGCAACCGCTGGACGGAAGCAGGAACACGCAAAGAGCCTGGATTTGACCGATTTCTTCTTTTGGTGTGACTGCAACGCTGCTTGCGACGGCAACAGCTCTGCTGCTGACTCAAACGGGCTGGGATCCTCCAGCTGCAGGCGCAAATGCTGATCAGTCGCACCCTTCTGCTTGACAGCATCCAACATTGCATCTGGGTCCTTACTAACCATTGTGATATCAACCGATGAAGGGCGAATCGAAGGCAAGCGAACTCCGAAATGCAAACTTCCTCGCTGCTCAGGCGCCAGTAAATCAGGCGTGCTTCATGTGCAACAGAGCAGCAGGGTCACCACAAATGGTCTTCTGGCTTGTATGTGGGTTGAAGAGGCTGGCGTTGGGTGACTTAGCGAGATAAAACGATGTACAGGTCGCTGGAAGGCTTGCGCCGGGTTACATTGATACGATGATGTTGCGCGATCAAAGCAACAAACTTATCCAGATCGTGAACCTTGTTCAAGATATTCTGTGCTGAATCTGCAGCATTGTGGCATCAGCAGCAAGGTTCCTGCGGCTCACACTTGAGTAACCCTTGTAACCCTGAACTTTCAAGTCACCTAGTAAGGCAAACCGCACATGATGTATTTTGTTGCTGATCAATTTCTGGCACCGCAGATAGCGTGGACCAACAGAACAGCGTCCCCGGATGCAATCACGTGTCGGTGCCCAACATGCAAGCAGCAAGAGCACGAGATTGGCGCATGCGCATGCACCGCCAGGGTTCTGCATCCAGTTTGATACTCGCTACAAAAAATGTAACTGCAAGGCATCCCTTGTACCCAGTAGCGTCATCCAGGAGCTGAAGTACAGCAACAAGCAGTGGTTGCAGCAGACCATCAGCAGCAGCCACAGCTTGCATGACAATGAAACTGGCTGCATCGTGCACCTCCTGGGTGTATCGTTTCTGGCACCACAACAACATCGACTGGTTGAAGCCGCGATCGACGAAGTAGAGCCCAGTCATATACTGATAGAGCAACCGCCAGACCGACCACCCGATGTTGTACTGCCACACCCATCTTGGATTCAAGTTATGCTCGATCACTCTGTTGAGATATCAGCAGCGATTCATTCACTGACGGATGCTGGCACAGTTCAGTCCCAGCAGGCCCTGCAGCAGCAGTTGTTGAACGTATGTCACACCACAGCCAAAGTAGGTCGTGATATCATAGATCCAGTAGAGACCTTTGGGTACTATCCGGGGCTGGATCTGTTTATGAACCCTGCAGCTGCAGCAACAGCAGTTAATGCATGCGGCTTTCTGCCAGGTGAAGAGCTGTTGGTTGCTGCTGAACATGCCATGACACATGGTGAGCACCTGGCAGATACTCCTCAATAGTTGTGACAGTTGTATGTGATTGAAGGTGTGAAATAAATTTGACGCTCTGTTTTCGAGAGTGACCGCGGAGGTCTAGCACTCAAGGTGTTATTGACATTTCTGCTCAAGCACAGCACGCCTCGCTGGTCGTGAAGCACCCGTTGTTGACATCAATCATGTGGTACACACCACGATAGCGTGTCTATCTAGTGCTGCAAATCACCAGATCTCAGCACCAGGCTACACTGCTACTGCTTTGTGTTGTCTTACCCTCAGGCGCCAACCTCAGCTGTATTGATGCGCCTCTCAAACTGCAAGAGAACTGGGTCAGGCAGCTTCTGGAGAACTTCACCCTGACTGAGCAGCAGGTCAACAGCTACAAGCCGCTCAAGGACTTCGAACAGAATCAACAGATGATGCCACCTGCAGCAGCTGAATGGGACAGGCAGCTGGCAGCAGCAGCACAGGAACTTCAAGCTGCGGTGGCAGCAGGGACAGCAGCGAAGGATCAAGCAGCAGCTGTCGCAAGCAGCAGTGCAAGGGCTGCTGAGCAGCAGTCTCTGCTGCTGTACAAGGTTAGCAAGGCCACAGCGGCAGCAATGCTGTCACCAGAGGATACACCACAAGTGATTGAGCGTATGCAGCGACTGCAGCCCCTCAAGTGGGCGCACTTCAGATTGCGGCAGCGATACATGGCACAGCAGATAAGAGAAGCATGCACTGTGGCAGCAGCAGCAGCAGGGAGGACTCCAAGCGGCAGGAAAACAGCAGCAGGGCAACAATCACCTGGTAAGAAGCCTATCAAGATGCTGGCTATCGTTGGTAGACAGTACGTACACGGCTTGAGGGAGCTCTGGCGTAATCCTGAGTCACCTCTGTGGAAGGACAGAGTACCAAAGACTTTTTCACCATCAGTAGTAGAGAAGGTCGAGGACTTTGCAGCCACTGGTCGACAGCAGCAGAGCTCCACTGGTGGTAGTGAGCAGACTGATGGCAGTGCGCAGGGGGTAGCTGCCCAAGTGTGATCTGTCAGAGTTGTGCATTGGCTCTGTCATAGTGCTAGGGTTCAACCTTGGCAAGCTGTTTTCTACAGAGTCTTTTCCAGTCTCTGGTGTATGCAGTCAGTGGTGTAACAGATGATCTGACACATCAACTAGGACTTTTTGAGCTGACTCTGGAGTCAACAGCTCTCAGAGTTCAACTCTCGAGTTGGTTGCTCTGCACTTGTCAAACAGAAGTATCAGTCACTGCAGGAGTGACGACAATCTCACCAAGCGATGTTCCAACCACTCGAGTTTTGCATTTAGCGAACGCCAGTAAAGCAAACAAGTGCAACTCTGCCAACATTGATATGGCATGAAGGCAGCATATATACATGAATGCTAGACTTCCACATGCAAACACAGAGTCAATGTGCAGCAAAAAGAGCTATCATGAGCTTGTGCAATCTCAGCACAGCAAAGCATGCATAGGGAAAGCATTCATGAAGCTTGACATCTCTGCTAACGGCTGCTAACTGAATGCAACATGCACAGCACAAGAAATACACTGAATTGCGACTAGCGAGGCCGCCCATATCAAACAACACCTTCAGATGGGCTGCAACTACTCTACTGCATCAAACATCCTGCATATGACTATGTCTATATATGCCAGCACTAATGCAGAATTAGTGCTTGTACTCGTTGCAGCTGGCCGCACAGTATCACATCACTCACTGTGTGAGCCACATCGATCGATGACACAGTTAACTGCCTTGTGAGCTGTTGCTGCTGCTGTTCCCGCTGCTCTGCTTGCTTTCCTCAGCTACTGCATCAGCCGCTGCTGCTGCCACACTGCCTGCTGCCCCTGATGCAACCGCTGTTGCTGATGTACTACTGCTGAACCCGCCCCAGCTGACTGACCGCTCAAACTCGCCTTTGAGTTTGTCCAACAAGAGTTCAGCATCTTCCTTCTGCAGCAGCGCATTGATATCTTCTACCTCAAGCTGCATGCTGGTGGTGAGCTGCTCAAACGCCTCACGCTTATGACCCATACGCAACAAGGACCGACCCAACTCCACCCTGCAGTACACCAGCCACCACCCCAGCAAGCATCAATAACCAGTCCCTGACACCACAGACCCCAATGCGGTGGCATTACCACACGGCTGCTGAACACAGCAACATGCTTGTTGCAGTCTCGAGATGTGCCTAGCATGTATCATATGACCAGCACTACTTCAGCAATCAACCAACAAGCAGAATTGCACAGTACTATCAAAGCTCCTAGCCTATAGCCACATGGGCGACTTACCTGTGTATGAGCTTTGTTGGGTTGAGTCTGACAGCTGTCTCAAACTCCATGAGAGCATCCTCAAACTTGCCAGGAGCTAAAGCTGCCCCATACACCAGTTTGATCAGCTGCCGCACAACAAAGTTGATCTGAGCCATCTCAAAGTGCCAACGGCCCATCAGGTGATGTGCAAGATCATTATCAGGCTCCAGGGACAGAGCAGTGCGGGCAGCTTCCTGGGCTTCTTTCGCCAGGCGAACCTGTTCAGACACAAAACATACATGTCGGGAACACAAAACACATCTGCTTGGTACAGAAGAAGACAACAACTGCATCAAGCCTGGATTTGTAGCCTCTCTGCCGCTGCAGCACGCTGTTGATTTCTCCATTGTCAACAGCCCGACACCAATGAGCCCACTGCACTGCTGTGTGAACCTTCTCGCATACCTTTGTCTTGTTGTCACTGAACAGAGCTAGCCTCCCTCTGCTGACGCAGCTGGCCATGTAGCCACCAGCAGACTGTAGACAACAGTACAATGACCGTGTGAGCAGCAGCACATACTTGATATGTCGAGCAGCACCAACACGGCATGCAGATCAGTGCCATACTGCTATGATCAACACCAGCTGCTGCAGTTTTATGGTGTAACAGATGCACAACCACCAAACTATAACCACCACCATGCTGTGCCACTGCTGATATGCTCAAGATGCGCACCTGTGGTGCCATTGCTATTGCTCTCTCTGCATACTCTATGGCCTTCTGATTGACTTCCTGTATCTGCTCTACCGTGACTCCATCCTCATATGTCAGATCACTCCACTGCTTTGCCAGGCGGCATATCAACTCAACATCACCCGGCTCTAACGTAACTGCATTGGTGTAACAAGCCAACGCCTCTCTCAGGTCCATGCGGGCCTCTGCTTGAATGCCTCTACTGACCCACTGCTTGGCTGCTGCACTAGCTTGCCAGGCTGGGGACTGCTGATAGGCATCTGCTTGCTGCTGCTGTTGCTGCTGTCGCTGCCAGGGCATGCGTGGTCGCCACCCTGGTCGCTGCTGCTGGCTGTCCTGCTGGCCCTGCTGATGTTGCTGTAGAGCTTGTAACCCACGCTGAAGGTTTGCCACATGCATCAGCAGTTGAGCGCCCAAGATACCAAGCATCTTGCCTGCTTCTCCATTGATGGCTTTCCCCAATGCTTTCAGGCCCAACAAGGGTGGACCTTCATGATTCCCTGATGGTCCATCAGGTCTACTATTCCCATTACCAATGAATGTTGCTGATGCAAATTGGGCTCCGGCAGATGGCCTGATTGGTTGTTGCCCACTGTGCTGCGGAGGTTGCTGCTGCAGTAGCTGCTGCTGTGGATCTATTGAACGTCTTTGTTCGACCTGATGGTGTGCCAGCTGGAAACTTGGCTCTGACACATGCTGCTCTGGTGTGTTGTTGGCTGGTAAGGCTGCAACCACACAGAAAGGGTTGCTGCTGCCCTGCGGATGTGGTCTGCTACCATCTATGCTGGAACTGGCTGCACAGAACCTCGTTGACGCAGCAGCTGGTATATCGTTTGAGCTGAGATCATGTATACTTCTGGCGGTCTCTGAATTCACAGTTGACCATGGCCAGAAGAACAGTTGCTGCTGCTGTTGAGAGATAGAAGAGCTGATGCTGGCAAGCAACAGGGTACTTGGTTGACTGCACTGCCTTTTCTGCACTTCACAGAGCTTCCCATGTGTCAGCGGCCAGCTGCCGTTACACTGCTGATGCTGTGGATGCATTGCACAGCAAGGACAGCAGATCCCAAGAAGAAGGTAGGTGGGCGTTGACTGCTTCCAACACTGCAGCCTGCCACCTTGTCCCTTCAACACATTACCTAAGAGACATCAAAGCACAAACATTACTTCTCGTTGGACGTTATTCGCATCAGTGCCCGGCGCTGGTTAGCAATAGCCTGCAGCTGTACATCCATCACATGAGAGGTC
>JARWLF010001634.1:0-10931 GCA_029853055.1 Scenedesmus sp. KT-U | reverse complement strand
TTCAGCTGCAGGGCAGTGCTTCAGTGACAAGTTGTCACAATGAACTTCAGTAGTCAATGTACAGCGCTGCAGACACTTGGCATGCCATTTGGCAAGGTCTGAAGGCAGCTAAGAAGGTGCAGGCTGCAGACGACAGCAGCGTTGATGTTTGCAACAACGTGCAGCGAGTCTGTCGAAATATAAGCCTTATATGGCGGCCAGCCTAGCTGCCTCACTGTGAAGGAAAGGGAATTTGGCTCATGCAGCAATTGTATGCAACACAAGATGAAATAAGCATGAAAAGCTGCTTCTACTTCTTCACTGTTGCATCTCAATGGTGATGCAGCAACAGCAACCTGCTGTGCTGAGGAACCCTCTCTACAATGCCCCTGTACCATCTGTGAGTTCGATACCCTGCAGCTGCTGGCAGAAGTGTTGCAAACAATCAGTGCTCAGCCTGCTGAGTCACTTATGAGTGTGTGCAGACAAACTCATCATCAATTGGAAAGCAGCAGGGGCCAAGACAAAGAGCTGGCAGCTTACGATTGCCTTCTTGAAGCTGCAGATGCAGGGTATGCTCAAACAGGCAGCTTCGATCATGCTGACATGCCTGGCTTGCGTCATGGCTTCTGAGCTGGCCTTGACGACCCTTACGTCTTCAGTCTCTCCTGCCCTGCCAATGATGAGTCAAGGTGCCACTCCATCTAGCCCTGACAGACTCTGTAAGATTGGCCAACCTGGCTGGCTGCATCCAAGGGGCCAGCTGGCTACCTTGCCAACCGGCTGCACGTGGAGGTGGCAAACATGCTTGTAGCAGCTGGTATTGCTGGTGTACTGATGTGCATAGCATGCAGCTGTGAAGTGCAGTTACTACTGTTGCAATGCCAGCCCTCCTTATATCAGAATTGCCTATCAGTCAACACGCATGAGGGCCACATCACTGGACTCCAGCGCTTATGTCCGGTGCTTGTGCCGTGTGCTCTGCAGGTTGCATGACTGTTGTTGGGCGGTCACTTCAACAGCTGAAGGCGTGCAAGCCCAGAGAACAACCGTGCCAGAGTGCAGCAGTCGATGGTATGCTGCTACCTAAGCACTATAATTGGGTTAGAGAGTCTATAAGCGTGACATTCGCACAACTGAATAGCGATCATAACTTGCTATGGTTTTTGGCGGGTGCTTATCCGCGTTTGATGCCAGCTCCACAGAACTCAATTGCAAAGCAATTTTGGGCGCTGGATGCATTCATGTTGGTTTACGCTGGCATGTGGTCCTTCTGACAACCGACTACGCACTTTCGCAGTGTGACTGGCAGCTTTAGAGTCAAACTTCACATCACTTGCAAACCCCGCTTGTATGCAACGTAACGCAACGGACCCAACCTCAAATCATGCATGTTGTGAGTGATTTGTTCATGCCCTGCCAGTGGGAGCCCACATTGATCACCAGCAGTATAGCGTGCATCAGTGACACCACTGTTGCTCTATTCCCATGATACATCCTGACCTGACAGCACAAACGAAGTACCAGTCAACTACAGAGACGTTCCACTCACTGCTACGCATCAAGGAGTGCCATGCAGTCCTTGCTTGATGTGGTACTTGCCAACTACAAAGAAGAACAGGTGCAGACAAGGCTGCACAGTTACTGGGCATCACAGCTCATCAACACCAAACCAGACACTCTCACTGTCAACTATGATCGCTGCAGATCAAAGGCGCATACCTGTGCAGACTCGTCATAGTTTGTAGCTTGAAGCAAAAGCAAACATGTGCAGACATCATGCAAGGTACAGAGGAAAGTCCACAGTTCCACTGCTGCAGCCTCTGCATCGTCTGCGTGAATGAATTCTCGTCTGTGTTTGCAGTGCTACTACCACAGGGTGATGATGTCACTGGTCTTGCTGTAGTGCTGCCCACCTGCGTGGCAGTCCTGCTTGAGGTGAGTAAACTCATACAACAGTGCTGTGCTGGAGATGGGCATGCGCAGCGCATGCAGGCGAAGGTCAAGATTGCTGTAGATTGCATAAAAGCAAAATCAAGATTATGGATGCTTTCAAAAACAGCATAGCAGAGTGACTGTGGCAGATTAAACTTGCTGTGCCTGCATCAGCGCCTGCTTCATCTCTGCTTCAGACACATGTTGTGTTCCTGCTAGCAGCCTGCTGGCCACTGGCAGACTCCATCCAGTCTGTCTGCAGATGACTCACTGGTGGCTTGCTGATGAGTCAGTGATTGTGCCTGCAAAATGACTTATATGCAGGGCACCTCTCAAGCACTGCAGAAAGCAGTCAACTGTATACAAAAGCAGCAGGTCAAGCCAGGTGGCGACATCAAGGCTGCTAAGGTTGGCATGATTCTAATCTTTGTGTCAGTCCAACTACCTGGCATGCTTCAAGTGATGTCAGTCTCTGCACACCTTGGTTGACCACCACAGCAGCATTGGATCTCATAACATTGCTTAGGAGAGGTCCCAAGTGTTGCCGTTCTGCCATCTAGTGCTGAGTCTTATGCACCCCTTGCTTGAGGGATTGTTGACCAAGTTATGCCCACATGGGGCATGGGCAGCATTATACTAAATTTTATGCAGACCTTGGTCACTTGTCAACCACTGCAGGTACTGTTGAATATGGAGGGCGTGCCTGAGCGCTGCTGTCAGTCTTTGTTCTCAGCTTTCATACCATCAACCAGCAGCATGGAGGAGGCAGACCCAGCGGATTCAACACAGTGAGTGACAACGGCAAGAGTACTTGCAGCTCCGTCCTTGCATATGCAGCAACAATTATCGCAATTCATCGATTGCTGCTTGGCCATAGGTACAGTGTTGCATGCAGGTCCTCTTGCAGGGCTTTGTTTCTCAAACACTTGGATCTTATGCTTTGCACCTCGTTGGCAGCAGTTGCTGGTTCGACTCCTGTCATCATGACCTGCTTGTTGCTGCTGCGCTGTATCACCACAGGATAGTGCAGATGAGCAGCAGTGTGGTGGATTCCCTGTGTCACATAGCCAGCAGCTTAAACAGCATGACACAGGTGAGCATAAGCATCACCAACTCATCAAGAGCATCTTGACTGACTGGGATACACCGGTAACAGCTGCTGTGCTGCTATGACCATGCAGATGGTTGTGGCACAGCATGTATCAGTGCTCACATGCTGGACGACACACACATGGTAGGCTGTGGTGGTCAGATAGGTCAGCTGCAGTAGACCAAGGCTCATAACTCCTGCAATGTGGTGATCGAGCCGTAACTGCATCTGTCCATGCTGCTCTGCTTTGCAGGCAGAAGTCCGCACACGACTGTCTGCCTTGTCGTCATACTTTGAAGATGTCCCAGCTGCTGATGTGGTGCTTGCTCTGGCGGCCAGTGAGCAGTTGTTCACAATCAAGGAATGGCTGGACATGCAGTTGGCTACAACAGCTCCAGAGATAGTGCTGGATGATGAGATTACGTGGCCAATACAGGGAGTGATTGATGTCTGTGCGAAGTGTCTGTGCTAGTGCAGGTTATTGTATCATGCTGGGCTCATGGTGATACGTGCTCAGCTTCGCTGTGAGAAGGCAGTGGATATTGGTATGAAGGGATGATGATGGTATATGCACCACTGCCTGAATTGCAAGGGTGGTGTATATGTCTTTTGAGTCTGCTGGCGATCTACCCAGTATTGTTTACATACCTTGACCAGTACTTGGCAGGTGATGTGCGCCAGGCGGCAGCAGCTGCGGCCTGCAGACAGTATAAGCAGACAATGGACTGTCTTCAACTATGCATCTCCCATGCTGCATAGACGTTTGCACAATGTGGGGTAATTCCAGGCTCGCATTGGTTGCAACGGTCAAATACCAGGCTAGTATCTACTGTTGATTGTGGTATCTCGCATATCAAGCTGCTTGCTGCATGCTAGCTGTGCCGCATCTATTTGGCCTCAAGCGTTGCGCCAGGTGGGACCTCTGGTTATCATGGCAAGCGTGCCACATGCAGCAGTCAATGAGACATATGGGTAATTAACACCGAATGAGTAGCTTGTTTACGTGAGGCAGTAGGGTGTCGGTTACCGAGGGGTATCTAACCCCTGTTACCCCCACGCAGCGGTGCTCACAGCGGTGTGTTTGACATGCGTTATCTACTGCTCAACATAATTGGGTTCGAAGCAGAGCAATTGTGCACGGTCGAACATTCAGCGTTACCGTGGCGTCATCGTACTCAACTGCCTTTCACCAGTCCATTGGTGGTTGCCTGTTGTTGTGTGCTCAATTCCGTTATCGTAACAACAACTACGTGTGTGTCGAGGTTATAGCTACTGTAACACTGAGCTGTAGCTATATTCAGCTGCGCATGTCAAACATCGGTATGCAGATTGCTCTGTGAAACAAGCAAACAGCGCTTGGCGAAAGTGAAAATAGCTACGCTCAGTTCACAGTATAGTAGCAACTAGTTTGTGTTACACATCTCAGCACCTCCAGCAACAGCCATGGCTCTGGAGTTACTGCAACAGCAGGTGCATAAGATTATGCCTCCTCTGGAAGGAGAGCCGGTGGATCTTCTGTTGGTCCTTTACATCTCAGTGCTGGTGTTGGTTATTCGGGTCGTCAGTGATTATGCCTTCCTGCCGCCCTTGGCAAGGTTCTTCAAAAGTCGTGCCCCATCTGGCTCAGACCCTCAGAAACTGGCATACAATGTGTTCAATAACATGTTCATCGCCACATCAGCCGGGGTGATGACCGTCTGGGCTTGGTATGTCATGTTGTTTGACAACGGAGGTTGCACACCGTTCAACACAAAGCCTTGCTTGGCCAACTGGCCAGACATCAGTGTGTCTCGCCAGTTCAAGTTGGTGTGGCTGACTGTATTTGGCTTTTATGGCTACGAGATGTTGGGTACTGCATTGGGGGTGGGCTGTGTACTCAGGTAAGGAGAGAGTCACTGCAGTGTGTGTGCCGATGCATGTTGCCGTTGCAGTCCTGACCTGTGCACTTGTGGCTTTAGCTACTGTTCAGACCAGCAGATTGTGGTGCTGTTTGTGCATCCGATATTGCAGCTTGAAGTGCATTCACTGCAAAGCATCCCACAGCTCCAGTCAAGACTGGGAATCAAGTGGCTGATGAACTGACTTCTTTTGCTGCTGTCCTGTTTCGTTGCAGCATGGACATGGTGGTGCATCACATCATCACCATGGTCATGATGGTGAGCATCACAGTGATCACAGCTCAGCATACAGCTCAGCAACAACAGAAGTTGAACAACACTTGCGTGCACAATATACAGTAGTCACAGCATGCTGCAGAGCTTTCTGGATTGCTGGGATCACACGCGCCCCTCCGGGTAGTACACCATCAGTGTCCGCCACAGGTATACCTACATGACCACTTCTTGTCCTGTTTGCAGTTGTACGGCTACTTCTACGGTCTTGGCCGCTACGGACTGATGGCTACTGCTCTTTTGGACATGAGCAACACGCTCCTGCACCTGGCCAAGTCTCTCAACCATGTGGTGCCTGCAGTACCAGCCTTGGAAGGTGCAAAGGACCTGGCCTTCAAAGCGTTTGCACTCACATTCTTCTTGTGTCGTGTGGTGCTGCCACCCTTCTCATTGATCAAGCCCGGGCTGCTAGATGGCAGGCAGATGCCACCCATGAGCTACTACATCACCAACGGTCTACTGCTGTTCATCTACAGCTTGCAGCTGTTCTGGTTCAGGAAGATTGTGCGGATAGCGATGGGTCTTGAGAATGGTGATCATGGTAATGGCGGCAGCAAGCGCAGCAGCAAGAACAAGCCAGTCGTGCAGGCAACTGCAACAGCAGCAGGTGATGCACATACAAAGGAGGAGTAAGCAGGGTGTATGGGTTGTTACCAAAACTAGCACTCAACAAGCAATCGTCCGTAGCCAACAGAGAGTCTCACTTGGATGTGTTCAGCATCATTGGGGTGGTGCTGTGTATAAAGTCTGTATGCTCCTGGATTGGGTGGCACAGTCTTGCAAGCAGCTTAGAAGCTGGGTAAGAGGGATGCATAGCCGATCTGTAGCCTTGCTGTACTGTCTGCTGACTATACTATAGTCATGGTGATTTGTCATAAAGCATGGCTGATCACCAGACATCACCAGCGGCACCAGTGGTCCACTGTGATGGGTTGTTTTGTTGATACACTTTTGTACGTTGCTGCATAGTGTACTGTATGTGTATGTAAATACCCTTGTTGCTAGCAGCAATGCCAATATCTCACTGGTTGCATTCACTTGTCAGCCTAAGTTATGTTACAAGTTCAATTGTACCAGTGCACCACTGGCAGACAAAGGTGCCCACCACTGGCAGGCAAAAGTTCCCCGACTTGTAGCACTCAGCACTGAGCATATTGTGTTGCAAGTTGCTTCCAAGGCTCTATTACCAGAAGGCAATCCACTGTCACACGCATGACGCCAGCCCTGTCGTACTCATCAGCTGTCAAAGCCACACGTTTCAACCAGGTAGCATGCCGACCCCGGGTCGTTGAACTGCCAGAACAAACAGGATCAGTGGCATGGCCTGTATACAAGTCCGACTTGTAGTACCAGACACCCACGTCAGCCACTGCTGCACACTGTGCACACACACATCCAAAGCTGCATCTCATCATCAACGACTATAACAAGCCCTTCCATATCCAGCTGAGATGCAAAGTGCGTGAGCTCAACCTTTCACGAGGTCTCATGATGCCGACCAACATGCACATGCATCTGGTGTATCGCTACTTCCTTGGCTTTGATGTGGTGACATGCCCATGCTGTTGCGCCCCGGCTACCCTGAATTTTTTGCGCTTCAGATGCACATGGCACATAGGGATGCCACTGAACTAACGCTGCCATGACATGGAACTGCAACTGACGACTACGTTGAGCAGCGATGACAGGGCACGTGATGCTGCATACCAAGAGCCCTACTCCTCATCCCAAGCTGCATCAGCAGAGTTGGAAGGACCTGCTTGACTCCCAGAACTGCTTGCTGCTGCTGTTGCTGCTGCTTTGAGAGCACTAAGGAAGTCTGATCCCGCCTCTACTTCTCCACATGTATCAGTCTGTGTCTGCTGCTTGCACTGCGGTGTTGGCGTCATCCCTTGCTGGCACACATTCGTCCATCTCTGCTCGAGGTTTGCTTGCGCCTCTACTGGACTGAACTCTGCTGGTATCGACTGCCTCGGGGGTGGTGCTTGTTGTTGCTGCAGCGGTTGCATTGGTTGCTGCTGCACTCTGCCGCTGTAGCTGCCTCCTGCTGTTGCTGGTCTGCTTGTGTAGCTGCTGTGCTTGCTGCTGCTTTGGGGCTGAGCATTGCTTTGTAAAGGAGTTTGTCGCCTCCAGCTGGTAGCCTGCAGCAGTGAGGGATGTTGCAGAACGCATCAGGGTCAACTTCCTTCCAGACTCTTGTAAGTGATGTGGCATTGGATGGTCCTCGCTCAAAAGCGAGCATCGTAAGGGAATAACAACATCAGCTCTAGAAGAACAAGCCTCTGTAGTCGGCAGCAAACAGTAAGTTGGAGCAGGTGCCCAAGCTTGCAACAACTGCAACAGTTGCAGCACAGGAACAGTGGCAACGGCGATCACTGGTAATGCGCTGACCTAGCATCCCCATGGCAATATCTGCGAGTCAACATGACCGTTTTCCGCTGTTTTACCTCGTCTGCCTTTGAGATACGACTCATTGCTTTCGGTGGTGCTAGGGGTATGGAAAGTGACTCCCAAAAGCGAGGACGCCTTTCCAAGGAGTTGATTGATTGTTGTTATCCTCTTGACCAACGGTCTGGGCAGCTGCGGTAGCCCTGCTGACACTTCTTCAATAGGTGGAATGCTGCTTGAGCCGCTCTACTGTGATGCTGCGCTGATGATGTTCTGTACGGGTGTGTCGAGACTACAGAAAAAGGCCAATGGAGGATAACGCGCACTTGATAGAGGCAGAGCAAGCTGCAGTAGCAGTAGTGGTCTCTCAACAGGACAAGGGTTCGCTGGTAAACATGCAGACGGCAGAATCCCTTTTTCAGCTCTTCTGCATGGAATATCTCTTGAGCACACAGTCGGGATTTGCCTTGCTGCTCCGCGTGACTGAAGCGTCGTTATGTCAGTTACGGGACACCAGTCTGGTGTGCATTGAAAAATCTAGCTGGTGAATCACAGCGGCTGATTCAGCAGCAAGCATTGTCACCAACGGTCTTTTCTGCAGGATTTGAACTCAATACCCTGTGTAGAAGCGTATATAGATTTTGTTGACGATACTGCCCAAGCTTGCAAGGCAGATTGACCTGGCTCACATGGTACTTCTCGCTGGGCTGCTTTAGAGCAGCTGCACCATGTGATCTATACGCTGCAATCCCGCAGGGTGCAGAACTGCAAGCAGAAGCTTCCTGCAAATCTCCACACGTCAGGGAACCCAGGCAAGCAGTGACTGCCTGAGTGATTCTGTCTGATATCATCCAGGGTTACTTCATGTGCCTTGCGCGCACACTGCACTCGACATACCAGGTTCACAAATCTCTGGTCGCAAACATATGGCAGCAACAACCCTCAACTGGCATCGCACACTAGACACTGTCCGGGGGAGAGCAGTCAGCACATGGATGCAGTATGCGCATATGTCAACAGTCAAACGGAAGCTGCCAAAGCTATGAGAGAGCTGATGCTCCTACTAAAGATGGCGACTGCATCTCAGTGAGTCCTGGTAAACTGCTGCGCGTGACAGCATGACTTGAAATCAATGCAGCAGGAGCACTTTGGCGAAAAACAGGATGGAGATCGATGACTATAAAAGGCATATACAATGCAGCATGGAAGATGCTCCATTGCCGATGCGATTCATGCACTGAGAGTGGCACCCAGAGCCTTATCAACATCAGTATATTACATTTGAGAGGCACCCTAGCGTGTATATCCTGATGCTGACTGGCAGATGCGCAACATGCACATGGAGCTGACTTAGGCACCAGCTTGCTCCACACGCAGAAGATGGCTATGGTAAACTTTCAACCCTGAGCGTGTTTCACTGGTACGAGCCCTGCTTGAGCTCAAGGTGACCTGACACTGCTTGCATGGTGGTGATCATCACTTAGTAGAAACACAGATGATGGCGTCGATGGTTCAACACCATCTACGAACATTGTCAGAACAGACGATATCGTTCAGAAGGCTCGAACATGGCCGTCGTAAATGACACAAGCGCATTTCACATGGCTGTTCTTTCCTGTACTCATCGTCAGTATAGTCAGTGACACGTGTGCTGCAGGTGATCTGCTGCAGTAAGCAATGTGCCTGGGCTCATCTCTTCCGCAGTGCTATTCAGGGAGCTTCATTCTGAAGATATATGACACATTAACCAGTCATGTGTAGAGACATAGCACTTATCAAACGACGAGAGCATATTGATCAACTCATGAGGTTGTCAGCAGGACAAAGGGAGAGCAGTACTGCCTTGAGAACCTGCCAAGCACCATCAACTTCCACACAGGCTCAAACACAGATCCTGGCTTGACCTGGAACTACTGTAAGGCAACAGCAGAGCACAACAACATCCTCAGAGGGTGTGCACGACATAAGCGGTATGAAAAACATTGCTTGCTACAATGCCCATGGCAAAGGGTAATAGCGTGCGTAAGGGGCTCTGCTTGTCGTCAATCCACGGCCGTCTGCAGTTCATACCCTCAAACCCTGCGAATACTCTCGAAGGTGAGGGCGCAACAGGGTGATTGATTTGTTGCGTAAGCTACGTTGTAAGCACCTTGAGGCGGTGCTGTGTGGTTTATTACACCTTGTGTACAGGTGGCTGCTGTTCATACCAAGCGTTCACCGGGATGCAGACTGCTCAGATGAGGTGTGTAAGCACAAAGAGAGGATTGCAAATACATCGCAATTACTACATTGTAGCAGTTTATCAAGTCGCTTTTGCGCCAATGCATGGGCAAGGCACCAGCAGTCACAATCGCTTTCTGCTGTGCTTGCAGGTCCTCCAGCGTCAGGGCTTTCGGCCCTGCTCGCATGGTCAGCAGGTCCAGGTACGCTTTGATGCCCCAATGTGCTGATGCTGATCGCCCAGCACAGGGCTTGAGTGGCCGGCTACTCACTACAGTCCGAATGCTTCTAGTCCCGTCTTGAGCATAGGGTGGCCTTGTGCATGAGCTTCAATTCCGTTCGCATCCGCTTACAAGACATGCTGAATCCGTTATCAAATAATAGTGCTTGTTGGACAGTCTGCATGCTCCCCTCATGCGGTCTGCACGCTTCTCATGTTCAGGCGCACCCATGTCGTACGTGCTGCAAAGGAGCTGCACTTCAACAAGAACATGGATGCATTGAAGAAGATGCAGGCTGGTGCTGATAAGCTGGCAACAGTCGTGGGTGTGACACTTGGACCCAAGGTAAGCAACAGCAGCTGCAGCAACAGCAGCCATATGGTACATTGGCAGGATCCCAGGCCTTTGCTCTGGCTGTGCTCGCCTTCTGGTAGTCAGCATGGTGTGAGTGATGGTTACAGTCCCAGAAGCCTGCTCCCAGGTGAAGCTGCATATGTTGCCCATGTATTGCCCCAGACCTGAGCATACATTACCAACTCGTGTCTAGAACAGAGCATGCATCACCAACTTGTATGTTGTACAGGGCCGCAACGTCGTGTTGGAGTCCAAGTATGGCAGCCCTAAGATCGTCAACGATGGTGTCACCATCGCCAAGGAGGTCGAGCTTGAGGACCCAGTTGAGAACATTGGTGCTAAGCTTGTCAGACAGGCAGCAGCTCGCACCAATGACACAGCGGGTGATGGGACCACAACAGCAACAATACTGTCAGCTGCATTCATCGCTGAGGGTCTCAAGATCGTGGCAGCAGGTACGTGGTGGGCTGTTGTCATGTGGATGAAAAGTAGCATGATGGGCATCTAACGAGCATGTTACTGTTGGGCTCATCCTAGTGTCCATCGCACAATCTGCCAGGCTGCTGTCATGGC
>JARWLF010001630.1:0-13184 GCA_029853055.1 Scenedesmus sp. KT-U | reverse complement strand
ACATTGTCTGATGCTTGCATCTACCAGTATGGCTCCAGACGGGAAGCACAGGTATGGAACATGCGAGCCAACTGCCAGCGTTGCAGGATCAAGGAACGCACGATGAGCATAGTCGACGATGTATTGCTTCAAAGATACCAGAATCATTGCGGTCGTTTGAATCTCGTAATATGAAGCAAAGCAGAATGGCAACTGTTCAGTCGTGCAGCTATCAGACTTTTGGGCACCAATTCCAGTCTCCATATGCAAATACAGTAGGCAGAGACACGATGCACATATAGCATCGGTTGATCTTACCGGCTTTCACCTGTTCAACCTGCTTGATCGGCAGGAGTGCAGTAAGTACCCTATCCTCACTGTGCCTGGTTTGCTGCAGGCCCAAGCAGGAAAGCATTATAGCTACGGCTACAACGGTTTAGACTGGGCGAACAACTTTGAGACATGCCGAGGCAAGAGGCAATCCCCTATTCTGCTGCCCAGTGGGGGAGCTGCAGGTGGGCGGAGACAGATTCAATCTTGGCTTGCATGCAGTTGTTCGGTTTCTGCACCCGCATGGTTATTGTAGCACGACTCATCGTGCAGCCGTAATTGTCTGTGAGCAACAGGGTGTTAACAGGCACGTTTCACCATTTGCTGAGCTTGACCAGCACTGCTGGTGAACCCTGTATCAAATGTGTTCTGACGGATGTTTCATCTTTGTTTGTACTGCAGCAAAGGGACTTCCTGCTCCAGCTGGCAAATCTACCTTCATGTATGGTACTCTGAAAAAACCTGTGATTGTCAACAACGGTCACACCCTGCAAGTGTCCCTCCCCAACAACTTTGAGTCCAATGTGCAGATACCCATACGAGGTAAGCTGAGTGCTGTAGCTGTTTGTGTTGCGCGGTGAGCAAGGTGCCACTGCAGATTTGCTTGCCCTGCCCACCTTTGGATGAATACGAGGAATCCATACCAACCATGCTGTTGTTGTTCACTGAACTCACCACTTCGTCCTGACGAGCGTCCAAACACAACCCAGCATGTTTTGCCGAAACCCCCTTCACCTGCCTGTCCTGCAACCCCAGGTGACAAACAGTCTGCCACTGGCCTGTCTGTCATCACCGGCTCTGGATCCTCCACTGGCACAGTCAAGGCTACCCCAGTTCAGTTCCACTTCCATACACACTCGGAGCACATCATGGCTGGTGTTCAGATGCCGCTGGAGATGCACATTGTGCACTTCATCCGCAAGGACCAACTGCCAGCTTGTGGTGAGGCAGGGTGTCCTGCAGTCCTTGGTGTGCTGCTGGAGCTGACAGACAGTGAGGATGAGGTCAAGCCTGAGCTGCGGAAGATCATGGAGGCCATGCCTTTGAACGAGGAGGAGAGCGCAACAATCTCAGGCACTATCAACATCAACAACCTGTTGCCTGCTAACAGGACATACATCACATACGAGGTGTGCAAAGTACCTCAAACAAGCCATTCCCTGCTTGTTGCCAAGTATTGCTGCCCCAGTCTACTGCAGAGCATTGTTGTCCATGTGCTGGTATGCCTGCTTTGTCCTGCATCTCTCCTGCCTATGCTGCAAGGAATAGAAGGCATACCTTGTCCACACACCACAATCATGCAGTGTTGTGTCTGCGATGTTGTCCTGCAGGGTTCTCTGACCACTCCTCCCTGCACTGAAGGCATCTTGTGGCATGTGCTGACCCACCCCATCAAGGTCAGCCAGAGCCTGCTTACTCGGTACCAGGAGGCTGTGGGTGATACTGAGTGTGGTGGTGCTCAGGTACAACACAAGCAGGATGCCAATGCGTCATTCCATCTGCCATTCCATCTGCCCCCCAATGATAAGGAGGGCTGCCACAAGTTGGCAAATGGTGAGTGCTGAGTGCATGTTATTCGCTGCCTTGCTGCAGGGACATTCCCTATTGTCAGGAGTATGCTTGCACGCGCTTCTCAACTCGCCTGACGGCAGCTGCGGCTCACTGGTATGTCATGATTTGCTGATAGCAATGAGTGTACCAGCGGAGCTCCAATACACTCTGCTCCGTCCCCCTGCCGCAACCCTGCGGGTGTCATCTGCTCCTTGGTTGCACTTGCAGGTCACAACTGGAGGGCAGTACAACCAACCAACAAACGTCCTATCAATCTGGCTGTCTTCTGATGGTTGCTTACAACTAACACAGAGCATGAGTGTGCATAGAGTGTGCATGGCAGTCTGGTGCAGAATCCACAATATGAAGGTTGTCAGTGTGAAAGAAGCACATCAATGTTCAGAAAATGTAAGCAGGGCATGCGAGTATTTCGCATCAGAGACGCTTGTTTCTGGAAGTACCTGTGAACTTCTGCAGGGATTGAGGCAGAAGCATGATGATGCACAAAGGATGGGTCGGCTATTGGCAGCTGCTTATTGTGTGTGTGTGTGTGTTGGTGTAGTGTGTTGAGCATTTTGTATACAGTGTTGCTAACTGACCGTCTGGTGTGTTCCTTGCAGTAGGTTTGACATTATGTACTGCAGTAGCTGAAAAGAATGGTGTTCTAGGCATTATGTACTGCAGTAGCCTAAAAGAATGGTGTTCAAAAGAGCATGTCTGTCTTTGATACAGCAGGGTAGTATGAAGCAGAGCGTAAGGGTCGGATGCAGTATAGTTAGCCTTTGCATGCCGTAAGCAATGTATGCTTCCTTCTGCACACGCAACGTATATGCTGTGCTCATCAAAGTGCCTGTTATGAAGCTGGTGCTTGCATGAAACTTGCAGCAGCTGTCAGTAAGAGATGCATCTGTTGCATCCAAGTTTCACCAGTCAAGCTTGGCAGTAGCAGGGTTTAGAGCATGGAAGGTAGCTGCTTCTTATGGGACAAGATGTATGTCAGTAATTGCTCGAGCTGTCAGGGACTTGGATGATGGTGAGTTTCCAGCCCATGTAGGTGCGTGTGTTTCACAATGTGCCTCTACACCAGTGCAGGATGTGCTCGGTTGTTTGTGTCAGCTGTTCAGAGCAAGAATACCATGTGCGTGAATTCAACACCCACAAGATGATTGTTGGTGGCAGGGGCAGGGATCATGCCATGAAGCATTGATCTTTGCTTCTACCCTTACCACTGTGGTTTGCCTGGGTACCTCTATATAGATGGGTCTGTTCGTGAGTGACCTGGAGCTTGTGAGGTTCTTTGTGTGACACCGTCACAATGTGAGTCTTTATGCTGGTTCAGCACCAGGAAGTGCAGACAGCATGTATGCCTATGTAGCTTTTTGTCCAAAATAACAGTACCAAATCGTCATCCTTCACAAGCACTGTACTGCTGTCAGCCGCAAACCCGATTGAGCAGGCTCTGCCACGCTGCCTTTGCTGGCTTGAAGATATCAAATATGGCGCTTTGCTTGTTGGTTGTTTATATGATAGCAGCCTGGGCCTAGTTGTATCATATTGGCGTCATTGCTGCTGTCACGGACTGTGCCAGTTGACACATGTCTGTTCTATGTTGGTGGCGAGTACCACAGTGTAGGTATGTGTGCAGAAGGATCACTTCGCCTGTACTGCCTGTTGGAACCAATGCTCCCATGCTGCATACGCAGACAGTGGCTAATGACGAGATGTAGGTGTGGTGTTGCATAGCTGAGCATACCGCTTGAGGTACTCTGGTATGTGTGTCCATGTGTGGCTGAGCTACAGGCTTTCTGTGCTTGTTACTGGTTGGGAGGTACGCAAGCTGCCTTCGCTGAACCCAATGTTTCCCATTGCTATGCGGCTGTTTGTGTCGATTCTTTTGTGCGGCATGCCTATGTCTACGGGGTTTATCTGGTCTAGACACTGTGTCAGCAAAAAGGCTATGCGGTTTTGCTCGCTTTAGCCAAGTTATGGATGTTGACACGTCCTTTCATGACCAACGTTATTGATTGGTGACACTATCAACAAATGCTGGTGGTGATGGTCTGCTCCCCTGAGCAGCTGACCCAGCGCAGTAGGAGATCACCTGTTAACTTGTGTCCAGGAGTTCATAGTGAATGTTTGAAGAATATCAGCGCTTTTCCTGAAGCATCGTACAGCACCTCACCATGTTGGTGACGAGTATTTATCAATAATTTATTGCTTTCGTAGTATGTGTGTAGGTTGTGTTTGCATGGCAACGTGCCAAATGTGTGTGTCCCGCAGGTTGACTTTGATCATCCAGTGGCAGCAGAGTACAGGTGGCATTGCGTGTTCTTGACGGTGGTATTATGATTACTGACCATGGTCTCTGTGTCTGCCTTGAGGCAGGGTGCTTACAGCGCTTGTACTGTACGCAAGCATGTGCAGGAGATGATTGCTTGTTTGCGTATGAGATTGCTGATTCATCTCACACCGTTGATGTTGTGTGCTTCTGAGGTCCCTGATTTTCGAATACTACTATAAGTATTCTTGTTGGTGTCACCACCCGCATGCTTCTGACATTGGGACGGTCGATATCCATGTTGCTGCAGCTCATCGGTGGTGCATGTTTACAATTATTTCGTGGTTTCTAACATTGCTCAACAGCGCTCAAGGGCAGGCTGGACATGTGCATGTTGCTGAAGGTGTGAGATCACTCTTCGGATGTCTACCACGGTGGTATGACTGATTGCTAACTCCATGTAATATCCGATATGTTGAATCGGACAGACTTGTTTGAGGTGTTCACGAAGTTGGTGATGTGTCATCGCGAATCAAAAGAAGGAAATCTCGGCAACTTTGCCAGGCTTAAACTTCTACTAAACAGTACGCCCTAGAAAATGCAGGACTTCCAACACATCGCACACTGTGTAAGTTACTGAGCCAACTATCTCGCCTACTAGTAGTTCAGTGAACGAGCCAAGGACAGGCCCCTGAGCATGGAAACTGCACCTTCCACAAAAAGCAACCGCTGCTGGCAGCTGCGCGACTGGCAGTCTCTCAGAGTGGCAGGCAGCTTGGAGCAGGTCCAAGCTGAGGCTCAGACATATATACAACAATTACCGCGTCTCACAAACTGCAGAAGACCTTTGTAATACACACTTGGTTGCAGTGTGACCAGAATGTAGACAGTCAACATCTCAGAGTCTACCTACAAGTGATGATCACGAGGATTGCCAGCCTGGCTGCCTGGCATTGCCAGCTAGTAGCAAAATTCACAAAACATACATACCACATAACCATAGCGGTCACCATATACATAGCGTAATGCTAGAATAGGCAACAGCAGTGCTGCAACGACGAAAGTGGATCACAGCATCTGAATCAGCGATGGTCAACCAGTTGACGACCACACATTATCTACAGTGCTTAGACCCCAGAAACAAGTCCCCGGGTAGGTGATAAACAGTCCACCAGTCTTCTTCGCTTTACTGTTCCCTGTACAATTTGCGCTAAGATCACTGTGCTGGCATCGTAACACTGTTCTAGACAAAGTTTGTCAAGCCCTACTGCTAGCAGCTTACTAGTAGTACTACGGTCCTGCCATATTCTACTTGACAGACCTGTTGTGTTTTTTGACCAGATCAATGATTTGCTTGTCTGCCCAAGATCCATCCCAACTTGAAGTGGCATAGTGAACATTTAAAGCATCCCAGGAACCTACAGATAGACCAGAACAGCAGTATTGTTGCTGAGCAGGTGCAAGCAAGGTGAGGTGTGTGACCCGCACAAGTGGGTAACTGCCTACACTTCGAGCATGCAGAGAATGCTGCATGTCAGCTGACTGGATGCTGCAATGGTGTGGGCTATACCTGCATTCCACACATACACTCCATCCAGCTTGTAAGCTCCAGCACCTGTCTTCAACCACTGAGACATCTGTCTGTATAGATACCGCCTGCATCAAGAACCATCATATGCACCACATCTTGTGTTCAAGGAAGGTAATATAGCTACTTTGATGACACCTGCGAATCACACATACTTGAGATACTCACATGTGTGCTACATACAACAAACAAGAAAAAGATATGAGCAATCAAAGCATGCCATGTACAGGACTGCACCTGTATTCATTGTACTGTTGATTTCTCCAAGGGTCCTTAGATGTGCTGTACGGATACCACAAGCCAAAGAATGGATGACCGGCAACATCTTGTAGATTGGCTGCTATGCCGTTGCCGTCTTGAGTGCCACCTCCAAGACCCCACTCTGAGATCACCAACTGCAGCACAACGACATTTGCACATATGAATCGGCACATTATTCCACGGGTCGCAAAGTGACATGATCATATCATACTTGTCCTCGCACACTGAGTTTGATGGTTGCTGGTGTTGATACGCTGCTCTACATTTCTGCCCCTACCCCAGTAAGCAAAGTATGTCCGCACACGCCAGCTTGTATAACATATCTTTACCTTCTTGCCTCTTCTGATCAAGTCCTTGAGGTTGATCCCCGCATATGACAGTTCTTGCTCATGATATCTGAGAGGGGTGTTCAACGCATCAACAGGAAAACCGACGTACAGAGGAGGGTAGGCTGCAAGCAGCAACAGCAAGCAGGGCACATCAGTGCAACCACCATTTGACTTACATCTCATCCAAACTGATGCCTCCTTCGTGCAGTCCATGGGGCGGCACTGATACCACACCAATGACACACCTCAGCAGCAGCAGCAGCAGCAGCAGCAGCAGCAGTGATGACTCAACCCTACCTGACACCCCAATGACATCTACTGCTTCATACAGTCGCTTCATGTTGGCCAAGTCCATGGGAAACTTCCTGCTCTGCTCCTTCCACTCCCTGTCAAAGTTCTGACTGATATAGGCAGGTGATATGGAGTCAAAGTCAATCCAGCCGTACACCTTGTTGTAGTTCAAACTGATACCAACCTGCAGCAGAGGATTCAGTACGTGTGACACATAAGCAGTCAGTATTGGCTTCTGCTGGCTATCGGTGTGGTCTGCCGCTGCAGATCGTTGCATGAGTACCTGCATGACTCAGGTTGCATACTAATCGGCACGAGTGGCAGCATCAATCACTGCCACCGTCTGCATAGACAGCAGCAACGCATGCACAGACCCACCACTGCCAGTGTGTCAATATGCTGGCGTATCTTGATGACTTCTTCGCAATATCCTCTCCGCTCTGTACCAGCATTGATGACCTGTATGCTCACGAGGATCCCATATCCCATATGCTCACCAGAACATCTTTGGCATTGAGCCTCTTGTTCTGTTTGATCAAGTTCTTCGTGTACGGCACCAGACTGAGCCACTGCTTGGAGTACTGACTTACACTCTTGCCAGTCTCACCATTCAAAGTGAACACAACCTCAACACCGGGCCTAAGGACACCACACGAAAGAACAGCAAGCAAAGCAGGTGTACTGCTGATGTGGCCGAGGACACCAGCTGCTGTATCTTTGCAGTGAGCAGACAGACTATCTCGCAGAATGCACTCAACCTAGAGTGCATTGCATTGCCTTGATTGGTTTGCAACTGTGCATCGCTTGGAGACGAACTAGAGATTGGAGTTGGTACAGAATCATACGTACTTGATGACTCTGTTGACTGCTCGAGCCATGGGGGCAATGACAACATCAGCGTAGCTGTAGCCTCCTTTCTTCTCGGTAGGGTTGAACTGAAGCAGGTTGCGCCAGGTGTATTGCTGTTGGTACAGTAGCACAGTGATGATAACAGCAGCAAGCACAGCAGCAGCAGCAACAGTTCACCAGTCAGCAGATGATATATTGGTTCAGTCTTGTGTATACTGATCGAGTGCAAGCATTCTCATGAACACATCGTCAAGCTGATCAGCATGTAGTTCCTGTCTGTTGCTGCTGCTGCTGATCCTTGTGCCTGCCGCAACTCACGACCGCTGACAAGTTTCTGAGTCATCAAAACCCGATGTTCAGGCAATCAGCATAGGCAAGTGACATATGCAGTTGCAAGCAAACTCATGCGCAGCTGCTGCTCATCAGCGGTACAATCGTACTGGGTGGGTTTGCATGCATGCTGTTGGCACCACCAAAGGACCTGACGTACCTGCATGTTGTCCAGATGAGCCAGCACTGCTATATCTTTCCCTGCGTCAACTGCTTTCTTCATGCACTTGGCCAGCAGTGCAGTAAAGCGCTCAATGTTGTCCTTGTTGGGTGATTCACAGTTGCCCCAGTTGTTCCTGTGCAGGACGGGCATAAACATCACCCCAGTTGGATTCTAAACCTTCATATGCTTTGAACGTACGCAATTATGCCAACACACGTATGTGCAGCAGTACAGCGCATCAGCATCAGCATCGCATCGAATAATTCCTGTTTCTGCTTGATCAGGTGAGTGTCACCCAGGCAGCTCAGCAGGCCTAAGCAGACAAGGCCCAAAGCGCAAGGCTAGTGAGCTGTATTCACTGCCCATGCACGCTGCTAACACCCATATCAGATGTAAGATCTGTGCCTTGCGTTCCTGCACACGCACCTGTAGCAGTAACTGTTCAGAGAGGTCTCACTGCCGTAGTAGTGCACTGTTGGCACAAACTTGATGCTCCGAGAGTTCAGCTTGAGTGCGTTTGCCACCATCTGCTCACAGTTGTTCTGCATTTCTTCAACTGTGGTGAGTACCACGCTAGGAGAGAACTCGCCTCCTTTCGCAGCTGCGGAGGTCAGCAGTGCTGCCAAACACAGTAAGACACACCAGGACCACATCGTGCTGGTGCGATCGTTGCGACAGAGTCGCATCCTAAAGTACCAAAGCCTGAGATGTATTTGACCAGCAGGGTAGTTGAAGACTGATGTCCTACGCAAGATGGCTCGCACTCAGCAGGTGGAGGTAGCTACGACAGACAGGTTTGGTGAAATGATCAACCTGTTGGTTGCAATCAGCAAAGCAGAATTAGTAGTTGTTTATCCAAGCATGTAATACACTTGCGAGCGAGATTTACCTACTAGCTGGACACAGCCTGGGCTGGTGTGAAACTCGCAACACGACTACAGCTCGAGAAAACGCAACCAGTAGATCTTGGTCACAAGGTTTGAAGATCATCAGAGCTTGCCGGGACAAATGGTTCTAAAAGCCGGTACCGGGTGTCTTGTCGCGACCGCGCGTCTTTCCGTGCGACTTCTTGATGGTTCGTGCAGGCAAGCAGCATACAAACAGAGAAGCACGGGTTACAAACAAATATCAGCATAAACTACTAGCTGCACCTGAATGGTGTCCAGCTCCGTGTTTGCCAGTACCCAAGGAGTGCACTGGAGCATGGAAGATAATGCAACTCAGATAGAAGCGAGCTATTGCCTTTCTCTTGCACAGAAAGAGACAGTGTATCTGTCCTGACAATCTACAAGGCTGTAACATGTATAGTCCGCATGGTGCTGCATCACACAGCCACAAGTTGCAAGTGGATGGCACTAAGCAGTCCTGTCCTTCACAGTGATCAAGCAGATCCTAACAGAGCTCTGCTTGCGGGTGCAACAATCACAGCTGTTGCTGATATCGAAACGTTCTTGGTGACCACAACAGTACGCTGACCAGTATGACAGCACCTCAGGATAGTACTTACCTCTCAACATGCTGCACAAGGTTGCTGTTGTAGTTAGAGGCCTACTGCGATTCTGACAGGTAAGTACTGCACTCAGCACTCAATGTAAGGGTTCTGATTGATTTAGCAACAGAAAGCTGGGCATCTGCACTTCCCAAGCGAATGTCATGACAAATCACTTCATGTACTGGACGCTGTACATCTTCACCTCTCCTGTCAACCCACTGCGACCGAATGTGTAGCTGATAGAGTGTAGTGGCATGCCTGCAACACCATTGACAATTAGGACAGAACAAACAGAGTTGTTGATGCCATAAGGGTGGTCAAAGCAAACCTGCTGGGTATCTTTCAGCCTTAGTGCCCAGTGTGCAGGGCAGCATATGACAGGTCCGTACACCTTCAACATCAGTTTATAGCTCCTTGTCATGCCTGTCTAGCTGTAGGTCTATCCCAGCTCACCATGCACTGCGCTTGTGTCCGAGTGTTGGTACACTTTGGCCATGATGGGCAGAGTAACACAACCAAAGTCCTGCACTGCGATGTCAAGAGCTACCTCGCCACGTACACCTCGCCGCGTCAAATCCATGGTACAGTCCCAAGCCAACTCATATACTGCCTTGGCATTGTTGCTTGCTGCGCTGCGCTCAGAGATAGGCACTTTTGCAGGCTCGCTCCATTCCTGCACCGCAGGAAAGCTAACAGATGGTCACAGATGCCCAAGTGCGGAGCTGTTGCCTGGCAAGCGTGCATGCCAGCTGACTGACTTATGCTGTGGATACTGGCAGCACTATTAGCTCGTGCTGTGAATGAGGTGTAACTGCTGTAGGTAGTGCTGAGCCAGCCAGGCATTCTGCTGTACATCCAAACAGCTATCAGGTATTGCTGCCCTGCTGCTGCTACCCTTGTTCATGCTTTGAGGTGTTCTTGTCCAAGAAGCTAAACCTCTGATGTAGCATGTTCCTTGCCACAAGATCTCAAGTAAGTCTGGCATTCAAGGCATGCTGCAGTCTGACTTTGTTGTGCGTGGTGGCACGAAGCCACAACAGCGTGCTAACTGCTGAGCTTGTCCTTGACCTGGCCCAGCACTCACCATGACCGACATGTCTTGATACTCATTAACTTGAGGCATACAGCAGCAGCACAGCATACTTGGCTCCTGGCATTCTGCTTGTCTCTGCTTGATCTCTGCCTGGTCAACACTGCAAACACAACTTGTTTTTTGAGCATGTACACAGCAGCTGGCTTAACATTTCATCAAGCAGCACCATGCGGTGCCAACATCGAATGGTCACTGTCGGAATCATGTTACTCTGTTAGCTTCCCAGAGGCATCATGGTCGGATGGTCAGATGGTCAACCTAATCAGCTGATGGCAACCATCGATGACAGCTGCAAGCATAGTCAAGGTAGGGGTTGGTGCCCTGCTGTCCAGCGCATACACACATACCTGACCGCCACTGCTGGTGTCGTAGTGACGGTGATGATATACGTCATGTCCTGCCTTAGCTTCACGGTTGTGTCAGCGCCAGCGAAACGCAGACCTGCATGGGAGAGCAGAGATGATGCTCAGCTTTTGCAGGCTGTGTGAAAAGTACAGAGTCCAGTGGCAGGCAGCTAGAGCAGAGGTTTCCCAGTAGGTATGTATATCATGATTCCATGATGCACAATTGATGCTCTTACCATCAGACTTGCAGCAAGCTGTCTTGCGACTATCCCTTTCTGTAATCTGCACTTGCACCCTGTGCACAACACGGACAGTAGCTGAGAGGCCGTAATGGTGTCTAATATATGTGTTATAACCAAGATTCAAACCTAAAATTAAAATTCACAGGCATTCTTGGCGCAATCACTGGTCCGCGCTTACTTGACCTCTTTCAGGGCCATCGCGGCAGTCTCCTGCTTGCGTGCTGTCGTACTGACTGAGGGCTTTATCAAACACGTTGCTGTTTCACTGTTGCCACCATAGTTTATGTTCAGGGCCATGTCTGCAGTACTTTCTTGTGTGTGCTGCCGTGTTGATGTTCAGGGACTACTGTACAACAAGGCATAAGCTTCCGAACGCTCATGAGCTTTCTTTTGCAAAATTTATCCTGCTCAGATGCTTTATCAATGCCTCCTACTCCAGTGACAAGGATGTTAGGATGTTCAAACGGTCAAGTTCTCTCCAGCGTTGCATACCAAGATCTGAGTTGCATCATCGTATACAAAGGTCGGTTTAGGCGTGCTGTAGCTCACACACCCTGCTCATCTACGGTGATGCACGCATCTCAGCACCTACGGTAAGATAGGTGCAAGCACAACACAATCGTTACGAACCTTCACCTAAGGGTGCCACCTTAGCTACGTATTGGGAAGAAACCTTCCATGAGCTCACCTTACCGAATTTGCAGATGCTCCTGACCAGGAGCATCAAGTGTTGGCAGTTATGTACAGCAAACAGTGATGATCAGTCGAAGGACAATGTGAACACCCAACAGTGTACTCCGCTTGTCGTCATGCTGAAATCGCAACAACGTAATCTGCTTGCGCCACTGAAGTATAGCTGGTAAGTGGCATGCAGCATCACGAGTATGTGCCAGGCATCGTAGCAGTGACAGGCTGGAGAGTCCAAGTGCTGCCTTGCACAGCTCAGAGCACTCAGATGTTTTCTGTGGAAGATGATGAGCAGATATCAGTCAGTAGGTTGCTGCAACAGTGGTTTACAGCCCCTCAATCTCGCAAGCACCACTGGCGCAGCCTGCAGCATGCACAACAACATCACCGAATTTGAAGTAGCCACTACTGCCGCAACAGATTCATGGCTTGCTGATTAGGTAGAATATATTTGTAGATATATCAGGTAGATATATATCCGTAGACTGCTGCCAAAGAGATGTGCCAAACACCTATCATATGTATGCCAGCCAGCTCTTAGCGACCCAACCCTCTGCAGAAACCTCAGCAGTCGTCTCCCGTCCAGCTGTTGCAGATCCTCTGACAGGTCAGCAAACCCTACTGCAGGCAAGTCAGCAGCCGAAATATGCGAAAGGATTGGCAACCACAAATAACCTGTCCTCACATTGCTGTTGGTAGCACACCGATACCAGCAGATGAGCCCAACTTGCAAGTTTACACAATGAAGGCCTGAACTGCTTGCCTGCATTTGATGCCCAGATGTGGTCCGTGCACCCCTGCTGCAAGTTGTGTCAGCAATCCAACTTTGATCTGGTTACTTTTGTGCCTGCTGTGTGGCTTGCTTTGATGTTGTGTTGCTGCTCACTGTATCTTATGCTCGGCAAGGCATTTCTGAACATGTGTGCCTGTCTGCTACGTTGCTGTTACCATGTCTCGAGGCTGCACCTCCCACTACTTTGCTGACAGATGACAGGCAGCTTTGCCTGCGATGCATTGGGCTCTGATCAGATGCAGCTTCAATCCCCTCAGTAGTAGTAGTTTTTTTGATGCCTGTCGGCTGCTAGCCTCAACGGAGCACTGTACAACGTCCAATGCAAGCTGCCTTCAAGGTTCTGAGGTGCTGGGCTGCGATATGCCTGCCAGTTTGCCGCGTCTCAGTCTGAGTGAAGTGCAGATCAACTGGCAGGGCTACACCATTTGTTTCAAGCGTGTAGTAACATGCTACAGGCTCGTTGACTGTCAGATCAAACAGTAACTGATAGTTTCTTGGTCACCAGTGACTGTTGGGCACATAATGTTGGCATGGGCCATCATGCACCCGCTAATGCCGGGCCAGCACGTTGCACGTTGAGTACA
>JARWLF010001629.1:0-11100 GCA_029853055.1 Scenedesmus sp. KT-U | reverse complement strand
TCATCATGAGGGTGATGAGCAGTACACTGTACTTCTCAGCTGCTGTAACAGTTGTTGTTGATGTCGAACACTACTGTGCTGGCTGTATCAGGCGCATGTCAGACCCTCATAATGAGCTTCTTCCTGTCCTGCAACAATGTTGGCTGGATGTTGCTGCACTGCATGCACACGCCATCTTCTTTGGTGGCAGCTGTGACGGTGATTATGGACAGCAGGATGCAGGACTGGTTGCTTCCTGGCTGGTGTTGCGTGGTCCTGCTGTAGCTGCTGAGGCAAGGTCGGTACGGCCTTACAACGGCTCTCTCGGAGCTTGCACTGGAGGTACACCTGATCCACAGCAGCCAAAGCAGCAGACTGCCGTACGTCGCTACTGTGAGGTTACATGACCTACCAAGCAATGCTCCCAGCTGTCAACCAGGTTGTAGTGACATCAGCTGCGTGGACTTGGTTCATCACTGCCACAGTCAATGGCAGGTCACCTGATCGTCCCGCTACTGCTGACTGAATCGGTACAGCAAAACACAGAGCATCAAGCAGCAGCTACGGCAGCACGGCAACAGCTTGATCAGCAGTTAACAACAGCAGCAACCATACTTGGAGCCACGGTTGGCATCCTTATCCTGGGCAGTGTCTGGTTAGCGTCTGACACACGGTAAGCGAGCCGGTGTTGCCACAGAACATGGTGAGCTTTGGTTGCCTGTGCGTGTTTAGGTCCTCAAAGTCAAGTGCTCTTTCGGCTTGCTGCTTGGCCTATTAGCTGAGTACAGCGTCACAGCATCACTAGGAGGCACAGAGGTCTGGCACAAAGCCCTGGACACAGCCCTGTGAGCTCCTCATCAGGCCTGCACGCACGACAGCTGTGTGAGCTCCTCATCAGGCCTGCACGCACAACAGCTGTCTGAGCTCCTCATCAGGCCTGCACGCACAGCAGTGTCAACCATGCAAGGACCATGTCTGCTGCAGGAGTGTCCTACTTGTCACTATGCCTGTTATCAATCCAACTGCAGGTTCTGTTCATTGCAGGTCGACACCTTGTGGGTCAGCATTATGCAGTGTTGGAGCCGAACTCCCTGTTGCTCATTTGATAGCAGCCAAAGGGATCTTGATGCTCCTCGATCTCTTGGGATAGCAGCACTCAAGACTTCTGCAGCAGGCAGTGGAATGCAGCTCACAGCCTGAGAGAATGTTGAATCAGGTCGTGAAGGAAAATACCCTTTGTTGGACACACTACAAGACCTGGTTTCTAGTGGTCTCATTTTGCCTGGCGCAGCTAGCAACCTGCTTGCAGCAGCTGATCGTTGTGAACTGTAGCAGACTTTGTTCTGATGGCGGCATGTTGACAGGCAGTACTGTAACTGCAGGGGTTTGTCTGCGCAGGAGTGTGTGTCTGAGTTGCAGTCGGTGTCTGATGAATTTATGCAAGTTGAACTTGCAGAGTTACCAGATCGAATCTGGTAGTTGAGTTTTGATTTTCATCCCCATGAGCCACTTGTTGGCTCCTACGGGTGTAACCCTCAAAGGGTAACGACTAGTAGTAGTAGTAGTAACTTGCAAGGGCCAAAATGATCGCCATCATATTGCTGCAGCTGGGAAGAGTGTGTGGGCTGTACAATGACTGGCAGTGATCACAGCAAGAGGTGCGGGGCTGAAGGTGCTGTACAGTACACTGACTATATGGTCACCTGCTGCGATCTGTGGGGGAAAAGGTGATTCTTGGCTGTTGCAGCGTTTGTGGCTTTGGCCGACTTCGGACAACATAGTCAAGCTCCGCATGCCAAGTCTGCTTGCATGGAACAGTGTCTTCCTGCTGTTTGTTGTGAATGATGTGTCTGACCTGAAGCTACCTCGTCTTCTAACAGACGGCCTGACAGGTAGACCAGGCTGGGCTGTGTGCAGGGTCGTTTCATTGACTGGCGCTGTAGAACATAAACCCGCTCCGGCATGTCCGCCCTTGGGAGTTGATCCCCCTCGAGTCACTCCAGGACAAACTCAAAACAAGCATGACCAGCAGTCTCTCGGAGAAGCGCTGTAAGTTGCTGTGCACTTGCCAGCAGTAACTCACAGTGTGGCTACAGGTACACAACGCAACACTCTTGAATGCAACCACCATGCAGCACGTACAGGCCACGAGCACAACTCTAAGACCGGAGTATGGGTACAGAATCTGCATGGCAGAGTCTGCTTGAAGGGTTGATATGGTCTTGCTCAGTGCAAACCTGCAGGTGTCATCTGCCACCAAGCCTGCTTCTGAACCTTCGGCGTCGTCATTTGCTGTGCGATGGGAAGCACACAATGAATGCCAGGAAGTCTATCGCTGTATGGTCGCGTGGCCATGACAAGGGAGCGCTTAAGTGTGAGGCTCACACTCTGTTACGACCCAAACGCAGCATGAATGACAGGACGGATATCTCAGATATAGTTTGCAGATAATCTGCAAACATCAGGCCGATGACGACTGAAAGCAACAATAACACGTGCTGATTTGTGTCCTTGTAGGCCGTGAGAGCCGTTGTAAACACTCAAACACGACAGTTTTTACAGACAAGAGAGACACCGCACCGCACCTTGTTGAGACCAAGTACACTTGTTGTCTGAATGCCTTTGCGCAAAGGCTCTTGACTGTTGACAAGCTGGGATGATGGCACAACACAACGTCCGACATCAATGAGCCTGAGGTGGGTGATGGAGCTTCCGTTGTGTACGCAAAGGTTTTGCATTGTTTCTGGCTTTCTACTGGTCTCCTTGCTTCTCAGTCGTCGACATGCCACCTTGCTGTGCAGCTAGATTGCTGGTGACTCCAGGAAGCCTTACTGGTCAGTCTCAGCGTACCTTTTACAAGCAACAGGTGTTCGTCAGTGAGTTATCGTTTGTTGGCAGATATGAGCTGGTCTGCCACGGAGGATTGATTGACCTGGCAGTCGCTGTCTCAGCAGCTCAAGAGGCATTCAAGCACACATCATGCTGCTGTTGTCATTCAGGTTGGCGACTTTTGTTGCCTAATACAAGGATGCTGCTGTTGTAGCAAGCGGTAGTGATCTTGCGTTACGGGATACAGGTAAGTTGAGAGGCAAAGGTAGAAAGTTCTGTCAGCACTAAGCCTCTCAACTCCTGGTGTGTCATAGCTGTTACCCATGGCCTGTTGGACACTGCGCCTGTGTCAGTATGTGAAAACACCATGTATGGTGCGTTGGTATTGTATTATGTGGGTATGGTGCTCTCCCTCTCAGAAGCACAGACGCTGTCACTCACTGCTTCGCTGCTGTAGGTTGACGTGATTCAACATGTCAGCAGCCGTGGCGTACAAGGCAGATGCGGTCAATTCCAGATCAACATCCAGATTCTGCGAACTCATTGATGGTTCCTTGGTCTGTATGAACGTGCTCTCTTTTGATTCTGATACCTACTTGCGTTACCGATTCCAACACGGTAGCTCAGCAGACCGCCATCGTATAATCAAGTGGGTGCAGCAGCAGATCAAAAGCATGTGGCGCAACCTGCCTCGTCAGCACAAGGTTCTTCAAGATCCCAAGAATCCTCAGCATCCCCAGGATCTGGTATTCCAGGCACTCAGGTACCTGAACACTGGGGGACAAGCAGCAGTTTCTGCCGTGCAGCTGATGAAGGCAATCGCCAGCACAGATTCGCAGCCCATGTATGCGCCTGACAGCGGCAACAGACTTGTGATGAAGGTGTTCAATGATGTTGGCGAAGTCGGTATTGAATATGCCAGCCAGGAAATGGCGTTAATGTCCATGGAGCTTGGCGATGGTGAGTTATGGTAGTAATAGTCATGCTCATGTTCTGTGTGCATGCATTGCAGCCGCCCCCCCTCCCCCCAGGGATGATTTCCACTGACACGGGACTGAACACACGAGTGACTGCTGGCTTGTTTGTGCAATCTTGGTGTCTCTTGGCACTGCAAGGTGTGCCTGTTTCATGCCGTTGTTTCCTGCTTTGTCAACAGGTGTGCTTCAGGCATCCCATGTGGGTGTGGTATGGATCAGGACAGCAGTCAGGAAGGAAGCTCGGCCCGCCTTGGCCATGGTGACACCCCAGCTGGATCCTGAGACACCCACACTGAAGGAAACCTTTGACCTGGTGCGCAACACGAGAATCTGCTCTATGTCAATGTACCCTGCAACCTGTTGCTGCTGGCAGTCTGGACACGGGGCTGAGTTGCCAACATGAACTTTGAATGCATTTTCTTTCAATAAAGGAAAATTTGCCAATTGTTTCAGCAGCTTCATGTATGCTGTGCATATCTATGTCGTCAATTGGATGGACGGCCTCAATGTCGACATCTGCTGCTGTTGTTGCTGCAGTGGGGTGTACTTGGCGCCCCACCCATCAGGACCCAACTGCGGATGAGCTTTGCCATACTGCTGAACATCACAACCCTGCACGCAAACGGAATTGTTCATAGAGACTTCAAGCCTGAAAACATCGGCAACTTGAATGGACGCCTAGTGGCCCTGGACTTGGGCATGGCACGTGTGGGTGGCCTGAACAGAATGGGACAGCCACAGCACACGTTTGCTTGTGGTAGGTTGATTTACGTTCAGTATGTGGCAAGCAAGTAGCAACATACATGAAGCAAGTAGTGACACACATCCTTGAATTTCGTGTTGCAGGGTGCAGCCCCTGTCATGTACATGCAGTAGAACCTGTATCGGCATTCATCATGCCTGTGCACCTGCTCAGCTGATACCTGTTATGCAACCTCCAGGGACTCTTACTAGAATGCCTCCTGAAGCGGATCTGTCAGAATTGAAGAAGGCATTGCAAGACTTCCTGAAGGAGGCTGATGGCAAGATTCGAAAGTATCACAGCAAAGGCAAGCAGGAAGATGTGGAGAACGTGCTGGCTTTGAAACATGACTATTCAGATGGTTTGATGCAGCTGGCCAACTTGGGGCAGGACTTTGCTCTTAAGTCAGATGTGTATACGTTTGGCATACTTATGTTACAGGTGAGCCGTGGTGCTGCAGTTGCTGGCCGGCAGTTACTGCAGACTGGATGATCCTCTCTACATGCCATATTGTTTTTGTCCTTGGGCATTCTGGCTGTGCAACTCGCTCATATCTACGGCCTAGGGCAGCATGGTGCTGCGGGCCTGGATGTCTGTGTATTGCTGTGCTCACTTACCGGAACCACATGTATGGCGCACAAACCAGGTTGTAAACGTGCTGTTGCTCTGCATGTTTGCCTATGTGTTGTTTGATTGCTTTGCATGTATTCGCATTCAGTTATGGACAACTTCCGTAGTCTTGAGATACCTGCTGTCATCCCTGTGGCACACTCTCTATGCAGCTGTTGGACAATGGTCAGCTACCCTGGCACAGGCTCACCTTCTTAAGGCGTAAGGCAAGCCCCCCTGCACTTCAGCATAAAATTGACATGGTAAGGAGCTGGAAGTTACCTTGTGAGCATGTCTTCTGATGGTTAGCTTGTACCCAGACTCTGTTCACCAAGTCGTACATCTAGGCCACAGCAGAGAATTTCATCGCCTTGTCATCTGCTGATGGTTGCCAGATGCATTTCGGCATCCGGTTTGGTGCGCAGACACGTTTGCCTTTCCACTGTTCATTGCAGTGCTGGGTCAATTGGGGCCCCAAGAAGCTGCTCGAGAAAGTCTACTGGAACAAGTATCAGCAAGACTTCAAGGATCGTGTCAAGGAGCTGGAGCTGGATGGCCTCCTCGACTTTCTGGTTAACGCCCTAGCACCCCCTTGGCGGCGCCATAGTGCACGGCAGTTGGCAGCGCACAGACTATTTGCACCAGTAGGTTCCACTGTCCTTTCTTGAGTTAAGAACAGCTGCTTGGTTTGGTGCTCCATGTTGTCTCTGTACGTATACCTCTGGAGTCGTATCGCTGTGTTTGCACTGCCTGCAGCTTGGCTCAAGCATCCTGGAAGAGATATCAGCTGAGCGGGACGGCATCAAGAGGTCGTACCTGTCAGATCTGCTGTGCAGTTGGAGTACACATCACAGGGAGGCAGCACTACATCTTTGCAGTGACTCAAAGGCTGCAGCCATCCTCTGCCTGTCTACGGATGAGGAGGTGAAAGCAGCTGCTCTCAAGAAGATGCAAGCAACATGTTGGCCTTGGGACAGGGACACAGCTGGAGCAGCCCGGGTAGGAGCAACAAGCAGACTAGCAGTATGCTATCGCGTGCTAGGTCCACCACCATCAGATGCCTTCTCAGCCATGCTCAGTCACATTCAGGTTCACAATTTCCTGTTACTGGCTTTGCAACCAGCAGCTGTCAATGATTGTTGCAGTCTGTGATGCATGTGTAAGGTGGACCTGGTGTAATGGACTGTGTTGCTGACTGTTGTTGCATTTCCTGCTGATCAGGCGTCAGCACATCCGTCAAAGGACTGCATCGACACCACTGGTTCCGCTGCAGAGGGTCCCAAAGGGCTATGTGTTCAAGAGGAGTGCTTGCACCACCACATTCAGGACTCCCTGGTGGCGGCACTGGATGGAGAGGTACATCTGGACCCTTTACTTCTACACTTCTTGTGCCACTTGCACACATGTGCATAACGCTGACCATCTAAACGTCAGCCTGGACAGCAGGTCCAAGTGCACTGTTCTACTTGCAGTGTAGGATTGCCCTGTTGTAGCGCCCAGAAATGCATATTACAAACTGCTGCAGCATGTTTGTCACCCCTGGGACTGTTCTGATGTTTGCAGGCAGCAGCTGACGGTGATGACAAGACAAAGTGCAGGCACAGTGCTGAAGACTCTGGCAACATTGTAGCAGAGGTAAGACAACTGAAGGTTATGGCAAGTACGCTCAGGTGTGAAGCAATGTTAGCTTCTCTAGCTTCATCTTCAATAGACGGCTGCTGCATGGTGTGCCTTGCTTGCCATACCCCTGCTTTTTGTGCATTTAGTAGGCTTGTTTGCTGAGGGACTACAGCACAGGGAGAACATATCCTGCAGAACCTGTGTACATCATCATATGCTGCCTGGTTTTGCTTCTTGGGTGCCGACAGGAACCAACCCGCATTTGTACAAGCACTGGCAAAAATGCATGCTTGGAGCCTGGCAGGCGTGCAAGCAGCAGAAGCAGCAAGCAAGAGAAGGTGAGAACTGGCTCTGAGGCATGAAGATGACATCATACTGCGCAAGTGCTGTGTTATACCAACCACATGGCAGTCTGGCCACACCAACAGCAAGTCTGGTGCGATGCATCATGTGGATGCATCTGAATAGCTTGTTTGACATGCACTGACTGAGTTCCTCTCGGTGTTAGGTACTCGTGATAGCACGAGAAACCTACCTTTGTCCCCCAGAAGCTAACTGCAAACAAGATATAAATTCACTCTGGGTCAGAGCAGTGACCGGGTTTATTGTCAACAGCAGTCATGTCGCTTGATCATCTGTTCTGTCTCTGCAGGAGTCAACTGGGGGCATTGGTGACGAGATGCACACAGGGCGAGAGCGTCAAAGCAGCAGACGGCTGAGAAGCAATGGTGGTTCAAACTGTCCAGACACCCTGGTACGTGTGGCCTAGCTGCCTAGGTCTTGCAGATCTTTCTTGAGTATGTTGCTGGGAGTGACTGACAGCAAGCCCACCATCCAAGGTGCACAAGATGCATCATAGCAATGCAGATTGCCTGCATCCTCTGTAGGCAGCAGCTGCTGGTGGTGACGATGATGGGATCAGTGACTGCTCGGAACCGCACAGCAGCAGGGGTAGAAAGAGAAGTCGCAGTCCCAGCAAGCATGCTGATGTGAGTTATAGAAGAGGCGCCTACAGTACTGTCATTCCTGTGCATGCTGACTCCTTCTCTGCCAAGCGCTTGGCAGTAGTTTCTGATGAGGTTCAGTGTTGCAGTTTGTTGCTGTTCATGCTTTGCAGGGTTCAGCTGCCGGTGGTGATGACACAGAGGTGGGCACCTGCTGGGAGCCTTACCATAGCAAGCCTTACCATAGCAAGCGCATCAAGAGCAGTTGCATTCCCAGCAAGTGTGCTGAGGTGAGACATACAGGCAGGGCTCACGACGTGGCTGCTTGTCTGCATGCTGGCTTTTGCTGTGCTGCTGTCATTGTGTTGTTGAATGCAATCAGTGGAGCTGCTGTTGTTGATGCCCTGCAGGGACCAGCTGCTGATGGTGACAGTGACAAGGCCCCCAAGGGTACCTGCATGAAGCCTGACAGCAGTGGACGTGTGAAAAGCAGCAGCCAAGACAGCAAACATGTAAAGGTGAGGTGTGAGAAAAACGACACCAGCATTGCTCAGTATGTGTCAGCATAATAAGTTTCTCTATGTTGCTGGTACACTGAATCGTCTGCCTGTCAGCAAGCACCCCAGCAACAGTAGCGCTGACAACAGGCTTATCAAGGTACAAGAGTCTCTAGCTTCATCTGCATGCTTGACTTCCCTGTGGCACAGAGTCTGTGGTGTTGGTACAGGATGATATACCTGGCTGGGTGCTGCATGTGTAACAACAGTGTTTCGTGCTGTCCACAGGAGGAGGATGCGGCAGAGACACCCAGTGCCAGAGTGTTGGAGAGCATGAGGGCTGATGCGCCTCAGGTAGATATGCTCGCTGCATTCTGCTGTCCCAACTGACCAGCGGTGGCAGCATCTCTTCGTTGTTGATCATGCCAATGTGATCATGTCAACTTTTTAGGAGTGTCTGCGTCCTCACATGCTCGGCGCTGTGGTAGTGCATGTGCTGATATGCTGGAGCATCTGTCTGCCTGCTGTCCTCGCCCTGCAGAGATCTGCTGGTGGTGGTGATGATGATGACACAGCACTGGGAACCCACCTGGGGCCTCGCAGCAGCAGGGGCACAAGGAGCTGTAGCACTCCCAGCAAAGTTGCCCAGGTACGGTTGCAGTGATATTTGATAGCAGTGCCTGCATGCCCTCTGGACTGCTGGCAGCGTGTGGTGTTGTGCCATGACAGTACTCCTTGCTTGGTGCTGCACGCATAAGCCAATCTGCTTTCTGCCTCCCACAGGTTGCAAAAGCTGCACGGACACCCAGAGGGCAACTGCCAAAGAACATGAGTCCTGAGGTGCTCCAGGTAGATATGCTTGGTGCCCCTGTACTAGTGGGATGTGCTGTGTCAGCCAACAACAGCTGGCAACATCACAGAAGCAACCATCATTGTTGTAAAAGGGCTGGACAGATGATGCAGGAGAACAGTCGTTTGTGCATTGGTAACTTTGAGGCAAGGAGTGAACTTGTAGTGTGTACCATGTGATGTGATGCTAAACATGAGTCATGAATGTCATGTTTCCCACATCATGTGTACACATTGTCATCTTGCTTCCAGGCTATAAAGCTGGCCCAGGCACCCTTAAAGCCTTGTAATGTCAAACTCGGCTACAAAAGCAAGGACAACAAACCTACATACATCTTGGAGTTCAGTGGACCTCGGCCACCTGGACTGACAACTCGTGGGAGGCAGAGTTTACATCCACCTTATAATAAAGAAGACCTGCTGGGGCTGCTGGCAGACGTTGCAGACGAGTGTGAGGGGCACAAGATGGGGGAGACAGCGCAGGCTTTGCGAGAGGCTGCAGACATTGTTCGCAGCACGCTGGACTGTGCTCCCGCTGCAAAGCTGTTAGATAGCTGACAGGCATGTTACACCCACAGCAATTCTTGTCTTATGCATCTTGTCTTGATAGTTTCCAACAAATGAACCAACAAGTGGCATATGGTGATCACACAAACAGAGAGTGGCACATGTCAACAACACACTCTTGAAGCACACATGATGTTGTGCCATGTAGCGGCACCATCTAGCACTGTACTGTCCTCTTGCCTTGTAGTGCACACCACTGTGCGCGATCTGTGTGAAAGCTTGTCAGTCAACTGAACATCATCTCCTGTCATCTTGTGGCAATCAGACATGTGCATACAATGAATTGTTCTTTTGTTCCAGTATGTGACAGAGCACTAAGCTGTGACAACTTGCCCAGTGCACCACCACAGACATTCCTTGTGCTATCTGGCCTCCTGGCTGTCTACAGAGTTCCAATGCCAACCTAGTTATCATTCTCACTGCTGCTGGCCGCTCTGATGTGTGTATAGAGATGTGCATACAGGTGTGTCAATGTAGCGGTATGTTGTACTTTTTTCACTTGCATGACCAGCTGAGTGCATCCTGATTCATAGGGTGTTTACAGTTTATATACCATTCAATAGGACTCATATCTTTTAGGGCTTTCCTGGGCTGTAGCATTGTCCTAGCTGTGTCACAGCGATTGCAGCAACACCTCCCTGGGGCTTTGTTATTGCTTCTGAAACCTTTGTGGGCTGGTCTGCATGGGCCAATTCTGCTAAATAAAGCAGAATTAAGGATTCTGTATGTTACAGACCTCCACCAGGGTAGATCGATTTGCAAGCATTGTAGTCTGCGGACAGTAGGTAGCTGTTACCAGAAGTGTGGTACGTGCCTGTACAATACTGTCCTGATGCGTGACATCTTGTGGTAGTGTCATGTAGTACACTGGTCCCTGTTGCTCCTGCATCTGTACCTTGAAATGGGTTACTGATGTCGTGTGTCTGCTAAGTGCCAGTATGGTGAGGACATTGTGCACTGCCAGTGAGCATTCCTTTATAATATTCTTGCATGCTGACAAAGGCCTTTGCATGTTGCAGTATGTGCAGCGGTCGGCTGCCTTGGCAGGACTGTCATGTCAAATGTATCGCAGCTGGCAGGCCTTGTATCTGCCGTGTCCAAAAAATCAGCTTAGTGTCAGGCCATGCTGTTGCAGCAGCTGTTCAAGATGCGACCGTTGAAGTGTTGTTGCTGCTGCTGCTGTGGCGTTCTACAGATTACTCAGTGTTCATTTCAGCGTCTCACGTGCTGCAGGCTGTGCTTGATCTGCAATGTAGTTCAGCATCATGCGTGCTGCCAGCATGGTCTCAATAGATATGTCAGCATCCTGTTCATATAAAGATACGCTTTGAAAGCGGAAGGAACGCGTGGGCAGGCATGGCACAGTAACACACATACAAAAGCAGCTTACGTGATGTATGCAAGGTCCTCTACTTGTCCATAGTGCAGTAGTCGAGTCCACAGTAAGTAGCAGCTAAGTGTCCCTCCTCTTTTGTTCCGACCTCTAG
>JARWLF010001626.1:0-12061 GCA_029853055.1 Scenedesmus sp. KT-U | reverse complement strand
CCTCAGGTCCCACTGGTAACCCTGTTGGAGTGGGGACGATAACAGGTAAGTTCAGACCAGCTTAAGGTCAGTGTGTTGCATGTGCCGGTGTGTAAGGGCACACATCAGCTATTGCTTTCATGCGAGCCTTGAATCCAATGTGATCGATTCAGCAGATGGCAGTGATAGGCTGCATGCAGACATCTTCTTATTACCTTGTACGCTTATATTGCCAAGTGCCGTAAATGATGTTGCCTTGTACAGGTGGTACTGGAGCATATGCAGCAAAGGCTGCCAGGGGTGGCACATTCACGCTGTCCATTGGCAGGGATGAACTGGGTGGCAAAGTTGTCTCTACGATCTATTTCATACGTGAAGATCGCAAGCACTGAGCACAGTAAAGAATTGATGAATGTTTCTGTTGTATGAATCGGATATCACCTGTGCAGAATGGGGGAAGATGAAAAGTCTTTGCGAGGCGCGCAAGCATGAATGCTGCATGATTTTGGTTGTCTGATGCATGCACCACCATGCCGCAAAGTGCTACACTCTGCCAGCCGAGCTGGTACTACATTGATGACTTCTGGCGTTTGGGTCTCGACCAAGTTGATGATAAGAAAGAAATGAACTTCAGTAAGGTGCCTGCCATACTGCTTTGTTTCGATGAGTCACCTGTTTGGAAGGGGGTGTGTTGTGGTTGTGATTGATCTTGATATTTTCAAGAAATTTTTAAAAAGCGCTGCATACAGCATGCTTGTGTTCAGGTTGGTATGTTTTCTTCGTGCCAGGATTTCTGCATATAGCATACTTGTGTTCAAGTGGTATGTTGACTTCGTGCCAGGATTGTTTCAAGATGGGAGCACATGTGGCGTTTGCCACCTAGATTGTTGTCACTACTGACCAGGCATTTCACAAAGCTGCACTGCTGTCAAGTTTGACAGCCACTCAGTGTATTACTTCAAGAGACTTAGTATGATCATATAATTTATTCTGGATAATACTTTACAGTTTCTGTCATACAACCAGATTCTGGATAATACTTTACAGTAAAAGATATTTTTGTTAATACAGGTTGTACTGCGGGCGCAGCCCCAGTGGCCTCGACTCCCTTCCCGTGTGATATCTAAACAAAATGATGGTTCAGGAGGATTGCCGTGGGTGGGGTGCGTGGCACCCCGAACAGCACACTGTGCTTACCAGAGGTGCTAGAGCACACTGCATACGATTGAGAGTATTCAACGAATAAAGATCGGATTATGGCAGTTTCATATATAAAAAGAAGAGCATATTGCTGCTGCATCACTGCGAGAAGAGCATATTGCTGCTGCATCACTGCGTACGCGTGAAGGCACGGCGTGCCTGCAGCTGCAACACCCAAGCGAGTGAGTGTGTGCGGCACCGCTTACACGCTGTCAAGATACAAGCAGTGTAGAGGCGGGTGGACGTTTTCTATCATTCTCTCTTAACTGTTTTGTCTCTCGACCTGCAGGTTGTGAGCGACCGCTGTACTGCAGACAGGCGGAGGGCTTGGGTGGGTGGGAGGTATACGCGCGATGAATGTCCGCTGCAATAGCTTGAGATCATATGTGTGCATTGAGCTTGCTGCGACCAGCTCACCATGCGACCTCATGTTGGGCGAACCCGCCTGTACAGGTCCGCGCAGCGTTGCCATCTCGATACGGCAAGGGAAAAACTCTGTAAGATCTATAGGTGATTATCAAATTTCTAGAACTGTGTTGAGACGGAACAAACGGCATATGACAAAAATAAGTTGGGCCCCGCGTGATATGGAGTCGCTGGCACACGTTGCCGTCGTTAAATGTATTGAAACTGCGTAAAAACGTATCTTGCGAGCTGTGAGGGCTTCTGATGGGCCGCAACATGCTGAACAGGGGTCCCATGCGCTCGGTTCTGCGAGCTGGCTGGCGTTGCCGGACAATGAATGTGTCCAAACTTTTTCCAACTTGAATAGGTAGGAGGTTGAAGTGCACTTTACGCGTGATTGTCGCGGCTACGCGAAGTCGACCCGGTATGGAGGTGTTGTTATAAGAAGTGACTCATACAGTAAGGTGGTGCAATTCCGCCCCTGTGAGACTTTCTCACGGTCAAGGCGATGAACGTCCAAGAAAACACGACTAAACACTTTTGTGTATATTAGTAAGTATTCTAACTCAGTATTGCAGCAGGAAACGGTGTGCAGACTCGAAAGTCGTATGGGGCCCTGTTTTGGGCGGTGGTGCAATTCCGCCCCGGGCTGAAATGAGCCACAGACGGCCACACCAGCATCACCGCTTGTTCTAGAAGGGCTATTGTATTTTGTTATTGAGATACAAGCTGGTCGATACAAGCTGGTCATCCAGTCACATGCTGCCTCAGGTTGGCATTAGCTGTTCGTAACCGCTCCATGGAGCACATTATCTGCAATGACATACGCTGCAGCAATCTTGAGTATCGATCTTCAGTAACACTAAGTTATAGTATTGGTTGATGGTACTTTGGCTGCGTTTCAGCTCACGTCGCTGCCACCAGCGACCTTTGAGGGCTGGAAACCCCCTCAGACCTCAGGTTTGGTAACGATCCTGACTACAGACTACGCCTGCATACAATTCGGGGCTCCAAAATGAAAGATACGTATTAGTTTTGAATTTCATTTGCTTCTTGCGAGCCATGAGGCTGTGATGGTTGAGAAAGTCTCTCAGATGTAGCAGGCGAAGTACAGTCAGGTACCGTCCTGCACTCCATGCGTGACCTCATAGCTTGAAACTGTTGTGATGAACATATTTGGTGATAAAGATAGTAATTGTGAGATATCACATGATGCTGTGCGGTATAACCAGAGAACGGGGCATAGGGGCGGAATTGCACCCGGGCGGAATTGCACCACCTTACTGTAAGCCTCAGACGACTCTTCGAGGTCGTCGAGGCAATAATAATATATTATGGTCAAGTTGGATCCATAGCGTCAGGTGCCCTCAGATTAAATTATCTGGTGTGATGCTGGTGCAGCGTATAATATTATTAAGTATAATACAGACGTTCGGCGGCCAATGGTGTGATATATGTAACCAAGCCTATATTGACATATTAATATATGTAACCATTGCACAATGAGCCACGGGCTACGCTAGCAAGGTAGATGACAACATACTATGGCAACATACGGAGTTGCAAACGTAAAAATACAGATATCCAATAGAATTTGCAAGCCCTCTGCACCAGCCACTGCTTTTCAAGGTCAAGCAAGTGGTGTAACTTCATCAGCACTGGAATATCAGTGACCGCCCCCAGTTTGACCCTAAAAGTGATTTCGAGGCTTGGCAGAAGCACACAATATCGCAATCATACACATGCGCTCATTACATATCCCAAATGCGTGCCATGCATCATTCCGTCAACTGGTCAACAGAAGGCTTTGACAACTCTAAAAACGTTGTGCAATCAAGTCCCCTGCTACCCTGCTGCAACAGCTTGCAGTATTGCCAACCCATTTGTTCCAAATAGAGTCTCAGCAGTACAACTGACAATGTTGTCCACCAGACCATCATTCATCTGTGGTGTGTTCATGATGTTCAAAACATCGATCTCATCCAGGAGAGCGGTGTTCTCTGCGATGTTGATGTTCTGCAAAGCATACCATAACAGCACTTACAACAGCACCTCATACGCGGAGAGCCTCTCAAACGCTTGAGCTCATGATTAGCAACAACAAAGTGTAAGCTTCAAAGCTGAATCAAGCACCCTGGTGGTTGAATGAACCCCTAGAATTGTTATCGCATACCGTGCATGTTTATGTCACAAGCACTGCCTAGCTTTGACGTCAGGGAATCTATCGCACTTGAGAGGTGACATTGTGACCTCAGTGAGGCTTATGTGAAAGTGTATGTCCAGAATATATCACCTGAGTGCACAGCAGGTCTGGGAGGAGCTTGGGTGTCAGCAAGAAGCATTGTGGTGTGTTTTCTTTGCAACTGGCCTCAACCAGCTGCATAAACACCTTGCGCTCATTGACAGGGTCCATGCCCTGATTGATCTCATCCACCACACGGAATGGTGTCACTGTTACACCCTACAATAACATGGCAGATGACTCAACCTCCAAAGTTATACATGGGTACACATTGCAGACATGGAAGATGATGTTTACAGAGGCCGATGCTGTACTACTGATCACTCCACACTCTACAGCTATGGCATAGCTGTAGCTGTTATACGGTTGGTGTGTGCAGCAGCGCTTACTGCATGAGTTGGGCTGTCTCACTTGCCCTTACAACTGAAGACTTGAACCAGCCAGATTGCGGTTTCTTCCATTCTCACCCACCTGTAACGCCATGAGATACAGGATGGTGCTGACACTCCTTTCCCCGCCTGATTGCCGGTGTGATGTCATCAGTTGAAGATCCTCGCCCTCACGGAACTTCACCTTGATCTGTGCTACATCAGTGATTGAAGATTTGGGGGACATAAAGTGTAGTGTTCATTACAGACTGTCAGGACAACACTGAGCCAAAGACACATACCATGCACTAGACAGTGTTGGTCAGAATGCTACCATGTCAGCGCTGACATTGTTGGAATCCTCAGCATCAGCCGGTGGCCGCATGCAGGTACTAGCTGGCCACCACTTAGTGATCGGTTCTGTGTTGTATAAGCATAGCTGCATTGTCTGCCTCTACAGCTGTAGATTAGTATGTCTCACTGTTGTCGTCTGTGATAGTTACTATGCACTGCAGCTCATGTGATCCAGACTCATGCACTGCTTGGGCCAAGCTGAAAAAGACCTGTAGGTCTGCTGTATATCTGCTTAACTATGGTAAAATCATCCCATACGGCGCTGCAAGATTTGTTCCGTGCAGAGGCTGTCACCAATCCATTGAGTCAACCATGGCAACCTCTGTTGTGCCTCACAGGCCACCCTCACCTGAATGCTACACTTGTCATACTCGCTACTTGTTCCCAGCAGAACTTCACCGGCACAGCCAATCTTGGCAAAGTTTGTACCGAAGCTGTTGTTGATAAGGCCAACCACACGCTCCAACTCTGGCTGCCAGCTCTCCTGCAGGCATCAAAGCACGTGTTTGAAATCCTCAGAACTGTGAATCAAAGCTATTGTTGCTCATCAATAGATGGCCATATCCTAGCAGTGTGGTAGCAGTGTGGTAACTGGTGCTTGTACGGAGGTGGATGGGTGTGGTGAATTTTGTGTGCTTGACCATATTTGGAGCTGCACACCTACCTTCAATGTGGCCAACTCGTCCTGTGCAATGTTCAATTTGTCTTCAAGTTCATGCAGATTGTCTGATAGCTGCTGCATTTCCTCTTGCCTTCTGTGATACTCCTGAGCAACTTGTGGGTTGTTGACAGTGATACAAGCAACTTCACCTTGCAGCTCTTCAATCGTCCTATTCAACTCTTCCCTGCATTGCAACAGCTGCGGACACTTAACTGTCATACTTCAAGCATGATCACCTGCTCTGCTGACTACATGCAATGCCAAGACAACCCTAGACTGTGTGACACAACCAACTTCGATGCATCTGAGGAGCCGATAGGCGCAGCCGCTGGACAGGACAGTGCATTTAGTTGTCTGTTCCATGCACGGATCAGTGCATGAGTTTGCCGCTGGCACCTAGGGATCCTGCAGATGGCTGTGCAAAGCACCGGCAGCATTATGTCAGAGATGATCAGGGACTTTCAAGCCGCACTTGCCCGACAGATACGGTTGTAAAGTCACAACTTAGGGCCTAAGAGTGGTTGTCAGACTATGATACATGTGTCGTACAATCTTTACATTTGCAACACAGGGCTTCTCGAAGGCTACGCCAACTTACAGATCTTCTGACAGCTGATCCAGTCTCTGCTTCAGCTCCTCGTTTACAGGTTGTTCTGCTTCAATCTCTCTATTTGTTGTCATGTACGCCTGCTGGCATGCCTGTGCTCTTCTTGCAGCCTGATCAGCCGCTGTCTGCAGGGACTTTAGACCTGCTTTGCGTGCATCTATTGCAATGGCCAAACCCATGGCCTGCAGGCAAAGAGGCTCAGCTGTTTACAGCCCTCTTGTGACAAAAACCACGGTCGTTCTGGTCCTAGCTGAGGAACCACAACGGTTGTGGTCATTTGCAGAAATCTCAATAAATAGTAAAACACGCACAGTGTGCTGCATGCATCTACTTAGTAATGCTTGTGACAAGAAGGTCAACATAGTTTGGGAGCTTGCCTGCATATTCAGCTCTCTCCAGGTCATTTCAGTTACTGCCAGCCGCTGCAGTGCAGTCCCATGTGCCTTCAGACATCACACACGCAGCAAGATTGCTTTGTTGTGGGTAGTCACGTGATGATTGTTGTAGACTACAGACCTTGCCTGTGTCATATGTTTACGAAATACATGACACAGGCGTACGGAGGCTGTATGCTGACTTCTTCATGTAGTACCAGATACTTCAGCGAAGATGCCAAGACAGTGTGCCACAGTTGCCACATGCAAGATTCACCTCTGCAGCCTCAGAATACTTTTCCACTGCGGCAAAGTGAGCATCTATAGTCATGGCAAGCTGACGGCGTAGTTCAGGGGCTTTTGTCACCGGATCAGCCTCCGCTTCAAGCTTTGCCAGATATGACGTTGCCTGCTGCAACCTGGCTTGTAGTCCGGAACGCCTGCATACCCCGGATAACGCACATATGTGTGCTTGAAAGATGGTACACGATCATCACCTGAGACATACTTCATGAGTGGATGTGAACAGTATTTGGTAAGGTTCAGGCAGTTGGCATGTGCGGTTGCTCATAAAGCTGCTCACCTAAATTGTGCCTGTTCTGTGTCATGAACCAAGCGCTGCTTTTCTTCCTGTAGCTGTTGCACTTGGTTCTTGAGTGGTTCCACTGCTCTGGTGTTGAGTTGCTCCTGCTCTTGTAGCTGTTGCAATTCTTCCTGCTTATCTCGCACTGCGCTTTGCAGCTGCGCCTTCCGCTGTACATCACTTTTAACACCCACCCTCTATATGGTGATATGTCGACCCTTATGAATACATTCCTCGATAGTGTCAGAACAACCCTGGCCAGGCTGTGGGTGTGAAACAACTTTAGGAGCGGTTAAATGCACAAAGTCATCGTGATTGTAAACAAGCCTTGGAGTGATAATGCTGGCTGATGCTATTGCACAACTGTTGTGAAGGCTGAAGTCGCCGAACCTGTTCAACATCAGCAACGCCATCACCAGCCAGTATACTACCCGCGCCTCTGTGCAGTGACGCCGTCAGCAGAGCGTCATCCTCCCTCGTTCCGAACCTGCTCCTGATGAAGTTGATCTTCCGCTCAGGTGTATAAACCTGCTGGACTCCACGCTGTTGCATCATGACTTTCACACGGTCCAGGTCATCGTGGCTCACAATGTAGACATTTGGCAGGTCACACATGTTGGCCAGGCAGTGCTTGATCAGAGGAGGTGCATCATAGACCTGTCAGGTACAGCACACATGAGTCTGATTACATCTTGATGTCTTAACGTTTGGATGTTGTCTGCAGCAGCCGGGTATGGGAGGTCGCAATCATAATACCCTACATCACTACACTCCTGTCATTTGACCGTCAGTGCTACTGGGCTTACATGAAGCTGCTTTCACAGATATTCTATGGTAGCACTGCTGGTCAACGAGTTGTTAAACAGGTCTGGAGAAGTTCACTGAATGGCATGAGACCGTGTCCACGTTTCTGGTTTATCATCTGGATTAGAGGGCCGAATGACTCACTTCATCCAGAGAACACACAACTCCGTATTTCCGCAAGCTTGCTGCGTGACTCACAAGCGGATGGCTGATGTCATCTACAATTGTGATGACGTTACTTCTCAGATTCAGCTCCAGAAACTTGTTTGCAAGGAGGTCCGCATCTGCCTGGTGTTGAACGACAAAGTGGCACAGTTGAGAGAATGTGGCCTGCATACATATACAAGACATGAACAGCTGCGTGTGGTATCATACCACATGCTCTGAGGACACTGTAGGTTGCAAAGCCTCTACGGTATGCCACGAGTTTTCTGGTTACTGATACCATGTAAGTCACATGGCCGCTGCAGTGAATTCATTGTCAGCCAGCTTGCCTAGTGGAAACCAAACTGTGTCAGTAGGTTGTTTGCTAGCTTTGCATGTTGTTAGCACGCCGTTAGCACCACAAACCCAGACAGGGGCTTACATGCATGGACTACTGCCTTGCATTCAAACCGCGCATACTGTATACATGCTGCTGATGAAGCTGCAGCCTACCTGTTCAAGCAAGTGGGCGTACTCTAAAAGCCTCACTCTCATCTCAAGCCCCAATGGCCCCATGACTTCACCTCTGAACGCCCCGCGTTGCTTCTGCTGTTTAATCCATTTTATCGCTGTGTCCATCGCTTCCATGCCCCTCTTCTTGTAAGTCAAAGCTTGCATGCGCCGGTACCGTGTTGAATCACACTCACGAAGTTGACCTGCAAGGTGTGACAGCCTGCCGGTGGCACCGTGACAGTGTAGCTTGGTGTGTAGAGAGAGTGTACCGAGGTGAGAAAGGTCAACAGAGGCCTCAGCATCAACATCTCGGTGTGTTAATGGTCACACCTGTACACCCCAGAAGCAAGGGCTGGATTGTACTCAGATACGCATGTGATGCCAGATGGTCTTGGTTCAAGCAAACATCCAAAGTTGTGGGCACTTACTGACTCAGTGCCCAGCCTGACTGGATTCGAACGGGTCAAAGGATATATGCTTACAGAATATGCTCGATAAATCTAGTCGACAGTGTCGGCAGCACTCAAGGCAAGCATGTTCACCTTGCAGGTTGTTGATCTCTGAGTTGCTGGCATGGATGGCGTTTGTCAAGTCCAACTCTTCAGCCTCCAGGTCGGCAACCTGTCAAGAATCATACATTCAGCAAGCAGGTGACTGCAGCAGCACTATGATTGTATTGATGGGCGTTCACATACTCAGTATATGCAACACTGCAAGCATCTTCAAGATGCAAGTTGCATCCGATGCAAGTTGCATCCAATGCTGAGTCAGCTACAACCATTGACTGGTACCGCATGACCTTGGAAGCCAGAGCATGACATCAGTGCCATATTCACTTGGTCATCGAGTGGCAACAGAACCTGGACAGTTGTAGCTAGTGATCCACCTCGTATAATCTCAAAGCATGTTGACGTCAAGCAAAATACATAATCACCCCTCCTTGACTGCGCGACTAGGGAACTGCTGGCACCCCAGTGCAGGTAGCAGATACCATGTTTGGTCATCAAACAACACAGTCCTGTAACCACATCTCGCCTGAATGTTGACATTCTGTAACTCTTGTGCCAGCTCAGCAAGTCTTGCTGTGTGATCAGGAGGAGCTGGCAGCTCGTCCAAGTCCCTCTGGACCTGCATTTACAACAGAATGAGGTGGGTACAAGGCGACAACAGCATTCAGTAGTCCATGGTGCACGAGAGGAATCCACCAGACCGACAGCATGTCTTGCGGTCAATGTTGGCTCTGGTTTTTTTCAGTACAAGTAGATATGAGAATAGTCTACTTGGCACTCACAGTCACCGTGAATAAGCATATTCTGCTGCAATACTGTTTGTATCACCTTTCAGATCAGCATGCAGACCCTTCTCGGAAAAATAATGGAAACTTTGGAAGCAATCAAGCTTACTCTCGTCAACAACATGGTCACTGACCTCCTGTGCCTTGTTACGCAGTGTCTGCATCTCTTGTTTTCTTTTGTTGGTCTGCTCTTGTAAGCCATCAAGTGCTGCACGTTTGACTCGCACGTCAACATCCTGGAGTTGTTCAGTCGTAGAGTTGCGACCAATCACAAATAGAGTCCTCAATCATGACTTGTACGCTTGCCACTGCTATGCTGCTAACTGAGAGCATTTGCTACATCAGCATTGCTTTGCATGACTTGTATTCAAACCGACGTTTTCAAGCTGGAACCAAACAAGCTGCAATGCATGTGCAACAGAGATGCTTTGAGCAATCATTGCTCAGTGAGCCTATGCTCACCAGATCCTGAACCTTTTCAGCTGCTGCTTTGGCCTGATGCTCAAGCCTCTGCACTTCATCCGATACTCTGGCAGCTGTCTGCTTGGAGACATCGGCTTCTTGTCGACGTTGCCTGTTCAGGAGATAGTTGCAAGATATGCAGAGTGAGACGCAGCCAGCACACAGCTTTTCGAACCACTGCGATTGGCAGCGGCTGCCTTCTCAGAATCATGTTGATATATGCATCCAAATATGGAAGGGCAAAAGCTCAAGGCAGAAGTTCCCGCATGACTGCCATTTATATCATTTCATTTCTGGAAAGTCCTAGCCTTTTTGACAAGATGTGATATGCTTACCAGGTTCAAGTGGGGTATGTGATCTTCTTATCGTACCACGTGCAACTGCAGCATTACTGCTGCCATGCCAGCGGATTTTCAGCTAGTGCCATTCAAGTGAAAAGCAGGCATAGACTTACTGCGCTGGTGCCTCATCTGCTTCTGCAGCTTGCTGAGCTTTGCGGAGTGCATCTTGTGTCTGTCTCTGGTGACTGGCGGCTTCATCTGCTTTGTCCTTGGCCTCTCTTAGAGCCGCAGCTTGCTGAGTCAACGTTCGTTTTTTCTCCAGTAACTGAGGAGCAGCAACAACGATGTTGGTGTTGAAAGAAATGAACAGGAGTAACAAGATTCGCAAGCATTTCTTAAGACTGTAAGATGCAAACATGAGCCATAGTGCCTTGACGTTGAATAAGTAAATGTGCGGCATCAACTGATATACTGGTATTTTGCTCGTGACCAAATGCAGCCAAGTCTGGACTGGTACACCAACTGCAAACCGCTTGTCTGGGCAGTTGCTGACAGCATGATTGTCAAAGTGAGCTTCAGATGGCTTTGACACTATGTCATAGCGGCTTCAATGCATATGATGCATGATCTGAATGCCTGTTGATGGCATGCAAGTGGCCCAGATAAGCGCACAACGATAAGCGCAAACTTGCCAGCACCATCAGTACAACCGTTGTCACTGCAGCTGCAATGCATTGTGCAACTTACAGCAATTCGTTCTTGAAGTGGCTTCTGTTGCGTATGTCTCTGAAAGTCTCGGTCTGATCTCTGATTTTCTTCTGTCAGCTGATTGTGACGGCCCCTGGCGGCTGTGATTCTCTGCAGGAATGCATACATACATTCAAGTCATATGACTGGAAGCTGTGAAATGGCACATTTAGTGCATTCTTGATGCAGCATGATTCCGGAGATGCTGCCTGATCATCCTCCTCCTGGCCCCCAGGAAGTTCACAGCGATGCGGGTCTACACAGTAAGGTTAGAATCTATGGTCACCTGCTAGCGGGATCTGCAGTGTGTCGACAAAGCCTACGTTAACAACTTGAAGTCATCACAAGCTGAAACACCTTTGTTGAGCCAGGTTGCACCCTTACCGCTTCCAGTTGCTTTGCTGCCATGGTGCCTTCAATCAGCTTCACATGTGTCTTGTACAAAGAAGAGTCACCAACAGCCTTCTCAGTGGCGATCAACAGCTCAAAAGGGTCCATACGCGCAAACTCCACAACCTTGTCTTGAGGGAGGAACTGCGATTCAACAGAATGGCTGTCATGACCCGTCGTCACAAAACGGTGAGTTCAACAGGATTTTGCTGGCAGCATACTCAGTACCACGGTTGGTTGTGGAGATGATCCGAATACACTTCTTTGCGTTTATGTTTGACAGCTTTTCCTCATACTGCTTGCAAACTGCAATGTGACATTCTATTATGAACTGTAAGTGTGCCCTCGACTCTCAACATTGTCCTTGATGGACAAAGCAGGAGACAACAGCGGTCATCAATGCAGAGTACAGTCGTTGCCTAGGATGCCCAGATTGGGGGCATCCCATCTGAGAGCGTAAAGAAGGTTGTTTCCAGCCTTCAACTCACCTGGCACAGGTTGTCAAACTGTATGTTGAGGGACCTCACCAGATCTTGAATGACCCATCATAGGGAATGGATGAGGTAGCCCTAAACGTTGGTCAACGTTGGTCAACGTTAGTCAACGTCATGTAACATACCCGAAGATATCTCAAACAAGATACCCCGACGTAT